>JAQHUG010000178.1:488140-571848 GCA_028555095.1 Dicrostonyx torquatus
AAAAAAAAAAGAAAGAAAGAAAAGGTCTCCATGAGATCCAGCTGGAAGGCGGTTCCTTAATTAGTGATTGACAAGGGAGGGCCCAGCCCATTGTGGGCGGTGCCATCCCTGGGCTGGTGGTCTTTAAAAAACAAACCAAGCAAACCAGAAGAAACAAGCCAGTAAGCAGCACCCCTCCATGGCCTCTGCATCAGCTCCCACTTGAGGGTTCCTGCCCTGCTTGAGTTCCTGTCCTGACTTTCTTTAGTGAATGAACTGCAATAGGGAAGTTTAAGTCAAATAAACCCACTCCTCCTCAACTTGCTTTGTGGTCATGGTGTTGTCATGGCCACAATAGAAACCCCAACTAAGACAACTGTCATGGCAATTGCAACCAGGTTCCAGCAGTATTGCCAAAAGACATCTTCTCGTTGTACCATCTTAAGGTATGAGTCAAAGTGCATGGAAAGACACATCTGGCTAACTGAAAATACCCACCAGGTTCTTTTTGGGCAAACAAGCAAACAACAACATCATCAAAACAGTAGCTGTCAGTTACTGATCCACATTATCACCATTGGGTTGATAGGAAGACTCAACCCAAATCCAGCCACACATACACAGAACCCAGTTAGAGACCAAAATGAACAGCTAGCGAGATCTTTATTCTCTCCACTGGAAATAGGGATTGTCTCAAATGTTTCGGCCAAAATGCATGTCCTTCAGAGCAAGCACGCCGAGAGCTTGTTCCTGCCATCTCTTTTGCCAACAAGCTATTCCCAAGCATTTCTATTATCACTACATGAATTAGAGGAAATATCTGGTGTTAAGCTGACATAAAGATAGCTAGCTGCTCGCAAAGGCTGCCTGTGGAATGCAACCTCAATGATCAAACATGACCTGACAGCCCTGGAAGTGTGAGTTCCTAATCCGGACTGTTACTGAGCGCTCCTAGTATTTAGCCTAAATTCACACACACATCCACACATGACTCAAAGTGGGTTGGACGGGATATGTTAATCGGTTTCTTATTGCTAATAAGCATATTTTAACACCAGGAAGATGCTAAATTAAATGTAAAATTATGCACTAAGACAAAATGTATTCTCATATGAAGATATATATATATATCTTTGATATATCATATATAGTTTATGTCAATTGGTCTTGTAATATTTACTACACTTTATTCTGTTACAGTAACAGGTCAGTTTATTGATTCCAATTTGAAATACATGTTCCAGATCTAGAGACAGTCAACAGTTAAACAACACTGGTTGCTTTTCCAGAAGATCTGGATTCAAATCCTAGCCCTCACACAGCAGCTAACAGTTGTCCCCTCCAGTACCAGGGGAAGCGATGTCCCCTTCTGGCCTCCAAGAACACAAAACACTCACATGATACACAGATATACATTTAGACAGAACATTCATACAATGTTTCATACAAGTGAAATAAAATGGGTTTTGTTTTTGTTTGTTTGTGTTTTGATACAGGTTTTCTTTGTGTAGCCTTGGCTATCCTAGAATTCACTCTGTAGACCAGACTGGCCTCAAACTCACAGAGATCCACCTACCCCTGCCTCCGAAGTGCTGAGGTTAAAATTGTGCACCACCACCACCCAGCATAAAATATGTTTGAAAAGTTGGTTTAAATGTTTCAGTCTAAATTAGAGTCTTATTTTTGTACAGTACTCTAACTCTTAAAAAGCTTTAAGTTTTGCTGTATTTATGTTTTAGGTATTTATCCAGAATTCACCATAAGAAGAATTTAGATTCCACCTTTATACATAAAGATAGAGAACTTTGCTTAGACTTTTCTGCTTATTAATTATCACTGGCTTGTTTGTCAAATGCTCATATTTTAAGTTCATATGTGCTTATCCCCTCTTCCAGCAAAGAATTATAGGGGTTAGCATTCCAAAGATCACCAAGTATTGTACAAAGAGCCTGGGAGAGAGAAGAGCTTGGAAAGTGAGGAGAAGGAGCATTTAAAGTAGGAGGCTTGTAGCAGGGTGGTGGTAGCACAAGCCTTTGATCCCTGCACTCAGCAGGCAGAGGCAGGCGGGTCTATGAGCCTGATCTACAGAGCGAGTTCCAGAACAGCCAGGGATGCACACAGAGAAACCCTTGTCTCGAAAAACCAAAAGAAAAAAAAATAGGAGACTTGTATTTCATTCCAGAAATCAAGGGCCATTGGAAGATGCTAGGCAAGGAGAGACATAATCAGAGTCACTCTATGAGGACAGCATATAAGGGTTGAGATACAAACAAGAAATCAGCTAAGAACAGCCACAGTCCCCCAGATGAAAGTGACAGATGAACGGTGTGCTGGTGCAGCATCTGGGCAGAGTAGGCATACCCTTGAAGGGTTTGGGCAGCTGAACCCAACAGTCTATGCACCAGCACAGGGCTTTCTTCTATAAGGAAAGTAATCTGTGCATCCCTCTGATGGGCTTTGGGCTATGTCCGTTGGTAAGGCAGTAATGATACTTCATAAGCTTTGCAATGCCTGTGTATTCAAGTATCAGAAAAGGGAAGAAATCTTTGCACATTTCCAAATGACTGCCTCCCCAGATCTTAATATTGCCCGCCTCAACACCCCATTCCTTATCATTCAGGGATTCATTGGACAGTCACTGCTTCTTGTTTATTTTTCAGTTTAGCATGTTAAAGTCACTTTAATAAAACAAAGAAGGGCATATATCAGCCACAAAGCCACATTTATCTGAACTGCTATTGCTCTGAACAATACAATCACCATGCTTGCAAACAGTATCTAAGTAGCACGGACTTGTTGTTTAAGAGACGAAGCAGAAAAAGCTTTAACAAGAGACAGACACCGGTCCAAGTGTTAGTTCCCAGCTGACCGCCTATGTGATTGTGCACAGGTAATAGACAGACCTGAATTCTCTGGACCTTGGCTGTTTGTCGTCTCCAGTGATTCCTGTACTTAATGTAGCTTGCACTGGATTGTGTACGTGACAGGCATTCAGAAAGGTTAGCTTTTATTACTAGTTGCTTTTTTCTCCATGGCCTCTTTTACTTTCCTAACAAGACTGTCCAGAGTTAAGAAGACCTATACTTTAGGATCGGAAGGGCATGCCCAGTGTGAGGGCCCTGTCCTGAAGGCATATGGCATTCAGGTATAACGTACACATCTCCCGCTGCAGGCACAAATATTTGGAATAGGCAGGTGCTTACCACTGGCTGACCTAAAGCTGAAGTTTTGAAGTTCGTCTCTTGAGGGTGTGTGGACTCATCTGCTTGAGTGTCACAGCCTTTAATGCTCAACATCTTTTTAATTAAAATTTTCATTCCGAGAGAAAGAATCTAGGAATGAGAAAAAGCCAGAGTAGGTCCCCTGGCTGCTGAAGTTACCCACAGCATAGAGCCTCAAGGTCAAGGACCATTTAACAGAGTTTAGAAAAGATATTTTCAGACTCTGAACATCTGAAAACCATTAGGTTAAATATAATTCCAGGCATCGTACTCTGTTTAGGTCAATTCAGCCCATACAGGCCCCATTTCCCTGCTGAATAACTATAATTTGTCCTATGTACTTAAGGGAGCCCTTTTTGGCCACTGTAACTCTACAATTAATTTGAGAATAAACCATATGAGAATTTGTTGGTCTGACTGCAAATATCACTGCCTTTCAGGGTCAAGGTCCCTCACTAGACTCCGACCTTTCAGAGTTTTATCTTTGTTATCTTAAAGGTCAAGTGTGTCTAAGCCTTGAAGCTACCTACCCAAGCCCTGCCCAAGCCAGGGGTAATCTTCCAATGTTTTTTCCTGTGTTGGCCCTTCGCTTCCATCCCAGGGCTCTACCCCAGGAATTCCTACATGTTTGCTCTTCAAGGAATCTTGCAGAAACAGTCACTAGCCATTCCCAGCACCATCTAAGCACATGTGATAAGCCAGGACCACACACCATCATTTCTTTCCTTCGTATGGCCTAGCACAAGGTTTTCAGCAAGGACCTAGCTGACACTAACGACAGTATCGCCCCGTTTATCCACTGTCAGGTGGATTCCAGTACCTTACAGGTCAAACTGAATTGGTACTGAGGATAGACTCTTTCCACGGTGTTTCTGAGTCAAGATTCACCCTGAAAGAATTGTATTCTCAGATATATGCCTTGTGCTGTTTGGCATGAAAATAACTAATCCTCTACACCCTGCTTTCTGGACTTCATGTGGATCAGTGATGGAATTCTAATGAAATCCTCTAAGGAAACTATCATCACTACCCCCAGCTTTAGAGATGAGGGTTGGAGAAAGAACAGAGAGCACAAAACTTGCTAACTAAGAGCTTGAGTGATGGAGCCATAATCATGGTTAGCGAGTTTCTGGAGGTGAGGGGCTGTGAGCTTGCTGCACCAGCATGACAACCTGGGTTCAGATACCAGCACTCATGGAAGGAGCCTAACCCCTCAATCCCAGCACCGGAGGAGGGGGACAGGGACACAAGGGTCACCGAAGCTTACTAGCCCACAAGCCTAACTTGAGGTTTAGTGAGAGGCCCTGTCTCAAGGGAATAAGGTAGAGAGGTAGGGTAATACGCCTCCACCTCACTCACACACACCCATATGCATACATACACACACAATCCCCTCACCCCCCAGAAATGTGCCATTTCTATTTATTAAATGGAACCCCATTGCTACTGTTATGAGTTACAATGTAACTCTCTGAAATGCAGGATATCTGATATGTGACCCCTGTGAAAGGGTCATGCAACCCCCACAGGGGTCTCGATCCACAGACTGAGAACTGTTGCTATAGGCTTTCTCAATCTGCATTGTTAGCATTTTATACCAGATAATCAGTTGGCTGTTGGGGACTGTATTTGTTACTTTTCTCATTGTTACGCTAAAATAGCTGATAAGAGCAAGAAGCAAAGGTTTGTTTTGACATACCATGAAAGGTGGGCACGGGGACAGGGGCATGAGGCAGCTGGTTACACGGTGTACACAGTTATCATGAGGCAGGTGTACACAGAATGTGAACACAGTGTACACAGTCAGGAAGCAGAGAGACGTGAACCCTGGCTCACATCACTTTCCCATCTTTCTCTCATTCTGGGCGCCAGCGCTTGGAATAGTCCCATTCACATTATGGTGGGTCCTCTATTAATAAAGCTAAAAATCCCTAGAAAATCTGTCACAGACAAGTCCTAAAGTCTGTCTCTTAGATGACTGACAGTCAGTATAAACCATCACAGGGCTGTACTACAGATGGGAGGAGGGTCCACAACATCCTTTTCCTGGATGCCCCCCTTCCAGGCCACATCAGCTCCACTCAGATTCGCCACACCACACCATGACTTTTTAGAAAAAAACAGCGCAACAATTTTTTACAACTATAGAATAATTAAGAACCTTTCACTCAAATCCAAAGATTAATATCGTCATTAATCACATGGGTCCTAGCCAGGCAATAGTGGTGCAGGCTTTAATCCCACCCAGCACTCGGAAGGCAGACGCAGGTGGATCTTTGTGAGTTCATGGCCAGTCTGGTCTACAAGAGCTAGTTCCAGGGCATCCAGGGCTACATAAAGAAACCCTGTCTCAAAAACCAAAAAAAGAAAAAAGTCAAATAGGTCCTCACTCAAAACAGAATTTCTATTTTCCCTCATCACCTGCCCTGCCTGTATTTCCTCTCCCTTTTTCTCTTCCTAAGGTAGAAGATGCTTCACTTGAGGCTATCGGCTGCTTAACTGGGGACATTTGCTGTCGTCAGGTTTGTTACTGAGGCGTTAAAAGAGGTGTGCAGCTCCTCAGGTAGTGAGCCACAGAATGCCTCAAATGTCTTTAATCACCTGGAAGCTGTAAGAAGAGGCAAACACAAGCAGAATCTCACTTGCTCAGCCCACTTTGAGCAGGCAATTTGCTGCCTTCCATCCTAAGTGTGGGTTAAAAAGCCTTGTGGTCCATAGGACTCTAAAGGGCTTACGTGCTTGGTTAATGCTGTCCAGGGTGCCAGGATCTCACATACAGAAGAGAACTGAGAATCTGATACTTTTGCACAGGGTTTCGGTATTTTCCTGAGCTAAAGAGGACAGTTTGGTAATGGGGGTGATGCTTTCTCAGCCTCTCAACTCTCCCACCCTACGAGGACACCTGTAGGACTCTAAAAACTACTGTCAGAGTGAGCAGGCCTCGCGGTAGGGATTGGATGTGATTTACATCCAATCAATAAAACAGCCAAGGAACTGTTTACAGTGGACTCAACCTGAGTAGTCACGCCACACGCAAACCGTCAGCCAGCGTGACATCTTAAAGAAATCCGACTAGTCATACCTGGGATAAAATCGCCCGAAGTTGCTCCTACTGCTGGGACTTCTCCTGTAACAATCTGCCGCCATCCATGTTGTGTTCGCCCGGAGTTCGGCGCTCCTGTGCTTTGCGCTCCCACCAGTGGCCTCTCTGGCAGCTACTGTCGCACACATTTCAGTGAGAGGCTGTCTTCATGACTTTTCTATTGCTGCGATCAAACACAATGATCGAAGCAGCTCATGAAAGCAAGCATTTGACTGGGGGCTTGCTTCAAGTTTCAGCGGGTGAGTCCATGGCCACCATGGCAGGGAACATGGCAGCAGGTGTGGTACTGGATCTGACCCATGAACACTAGGCAGAAAGAAAGAGCCAAATGGGATGACATGGGCATTTGAAACCACAAAGCTCACCCCCAGAGACACAATTCCTCCAGCTCACCTCCAGTGACAGAACTCCTCCAACAAGGCCATGCCTCCTCATTCTCAAATACATGAGGGTCATTCTCATTCAAATCACCACAGAAAAAGAAACCAGGAGATCTCTGTTCCATCCTCCTTCCTGCTAGACACCCACAGTGAGACTCAGTCCTCGACCATACAGTGTGGACAACGGGTGGTGAGGTAGACTGGAAGGTCTCGCATGGCCAGACAGTTCTGGTTCCTTCCATTTTCTTCCTTAGCTGGTTCTTCAGAGCTCTTTATTATATGCCGTCAGCTGTCATAAATACTTTGCCTGTGCCATCACAGATAAACTTTAGAGCAGTCTCTTTAGGGGATCACCACAATCATCACACTAAAGATGAAGACCAATTCTACACTTCAGCTCCGTGTGCTACCTTCAGACAGCCATAACTCGGGCAGACGGAGTCAGCTAGACAGTGTAAGAGTACATACATCCACAGTCCCTGCAAATGACCTCTCTTGGAACTTTCCACAAGTCCTGGCACACAACATGAATCAAATCCACCAACGCAAATCAAATATATAAATGAAAGAGTAAATTTAGTATCTTGATTATAAAGTCTATTAAGAAGGATGAGAAGGGGGCCAGAGATAAGGCTCAGCAGTGAAGAAGGCTTGCTTCCAGTGGATCAGAGTTCAGTCCCCAGCGACTCACAGCTGACTGTAACTCTTGTTCCAGGGAATCCAATGTCCTCTTCTGGCCTCTACTCAGATGCATATACTCACATACACAAAAACACATAACTAAAAAATAAAATGGGCAAAGTGTGGTACTGAATACCTTTTTGACCAAGCACTTGGGAAGCCAAGATAAGCAGATCTCTGTGAGTTCAAGGCCAGTCTAGTTCCAGATCAGCCAAGGCTACATAGTGAGACGCTGTATTAATCAAAAGAAGCAAATTTTTCTTTTCAAATTGGAGTTGGAGACTCTAGAACACATTCAGTATCTGAGTTTCAAAAACAGTACAAGCTAAGTTATAATATGAATTTCTTTCTTTTTTAACTATTTTTTTTATTGTTAAAAGAAAAATTTACATTTACTCCCCTTGTTCCCGGCCCTCCCACTCCCCAACTACCCCACCGCCCTCCCCCTGCTTCCTTAAGATGGGGCAGGATACCCTGCCCTATGGGAAGCCCAAGGCCCTCCCCCCTCCATCTCGGTCTAAGAAGATGTGTATTCATATAGAATAAGTTCCCAAAAAACCAATACATGCAGAAGAGCTAGGTCCCGGTGCCATTATCATTGGCTTCTCAGTCAGTCTCCACTTGTAGTCACATTCAAAGGGTCCAGTTAGGTCAAATGCTCATTCAGTCTTGGTCCAGCTGGATTTGATGAGCTCCCAATAGATCAAGCACGCTGTCTCTGTTGGTGGGCCAGTCCCTCACAGTCCTGACTTCCTTGCTCATCTTCTCCCTCCTTCTGCTCTTCCACTGGACCTTGGTAGCTCAGTCCCTTGTTCTGATGTGAATGTGGGTCTCTGGCTCTATCTCCATCCATCATGCGAAATTTCTATGGTGACGATTAAGATATTCAACAAAGTAACTATGGGACAAGTTCAGTTCAGGCACCCACTCCTCTGCTGCCCAAGTACCTAGCTGGGACATCCCTGTGAATACCTGGGATCCCCTCTAGAGACAAGTCTCTTGCAAATCTTAAAATGACTCCCGTTAATGTAGATATCTTATTCCCTTCTCCAATATCCACCCTTCCTCCATCTCCACCCTCCCACAACCCCAGGCTCTCTGCGGTTCTTCCTTTCTCCCTTCTACCCCCTCCCTTTCACTTACCCCCTCCCCCAATCCCTACCTCCACCCCCATCCCCACTCCCTTGCTTCCAACTTTTATCTGACAATCTTGTTTGCTTCCGACTTCCAGGAAAACCTATATATGTTTTTCTTTGGGTTCACCTTGCTATTTGGCTTCAATAGGCTTGTGAGCTATAAGTTTAATGTCCTTTGTTAATGGCTAAGGTCCACTGATGAGTGAGTACATACCACACTCTTCTTTTTGGGTTTGGATTCTAATTGGTCAAGATTACTCTTTTTTTAAGATCACCTGCTTTGCAAAAATAAATATATTCACATGATGAAAGACTTTTAAAAATAAAACATTTGCTGTGGTTTCACTCTGGCAATTCTGGGCTGCATGAATTTCATTTTCTAATCCTGATCTATGTAATCAGGGAATATATTTTTGAGAGCCTGTATTTAACTGCAATCTTATTTTGAACCATTTCACAAAATGTTAAAAATCTTGGTAACCATCTCAGAAATCATGTTTTTATCAGATGAAATAGTATTTTCTGATGGTTTTTTTCAAGCATCAAAGAAGAAAACATGTTCTAGATGAGGAAAAACATCAAGTGAACGCAAAGACTTATTCAAGTTCAGATAAAATGTCACTCTGTCCTTTCATGTATCCGAATAATTCACAGAAGAAAAAAACTGTAATTCTACTGCTCACAAAACTGAGGCAGGAGATCCCAATTAATTTAAGGCTAGCCTGGGTTACATAGTGTGTGTGAGGCCAGCCTGGACTCAACACTGGTTCTCAACCTGTGGGCCACGCCTCCTTTGTGGCTGAATGATTCTTTCACAGGGGTTGCCTATGATGACAATCAGAAATCACAGATATTTACACTAAGATTCATTACAGTAGCAAAATTATAGTTATGAAGTAGCAACAGAAATAATTTTATGGTTGGTGGTCACCACAACATGAGGAACTCTATTTAAGAGTAGCGGCAATAGACAGAACCAGAACTCTAAAACAAAAAATTAAAAACCGAAAGTTACCATTATCTATAAAAAGTTAAGTGATGGTTCAAAATTCAACAATTTGCTGTTATGATTTCTCTTGTATCATTTCCATCTAGTAGAGTAGCATGAAAAAGATGTTGTGATTTCTATATCCAGTCCAAAATTAGCCATTGTTGAATAAGCATTTTAAAATAAGGGGAAGAAGGGTTTTGGAAAGTGTCATGACCTTCATGGCTTTGGCACTGGCCTGACTGGGGCAATGGAACAGAAGAAACAATGGACACTTATACAGAAAAACTGGGATCAGGTGGGTTGCACGTTCTGATGGAGGTGTGCCAGCAGTCTGGGAACAGTCTCTTTATTATTACAGATGAAGGAAGGGATGGACAATCTCTCTAGGGGAGCCTTCTCGGGCTGCAGTCATCAGGGAGGAAGCTGTGACTGGCACTTTCTACACATCCTGTAGACATTTCCATGTGTCTGAAGTGCTGGCATCCTTGAGATGCCCATGCTCATGTCAACAATACTCATTTGTATATCCACTCGCCACAGGACATCCAGACCTCACTTCTAAGAATCCCTCTTTGATTTAAATTTAAAATAAGTCATTTAATGGTGATCGTCTATATATATACTATGCACCATTAAAATAGTCAGGTCTAGTGAATTCAAACACACACAAAGCTTAACCTGGATGTTGTTCCATAAACTCAATCCCTCACAATGCATTTCTCCATAGCTGTAATTAGCCCTTGCACATGGCTAAGAAACTCTAACACAGACTTTCTTCCTAGAAAATTTTCGATAATGGATGCATGTGAGTGCATGTATGTATGTGTGTGTACACATGTACATGTGGACATGTATTGCTGATACAGCTTAAATGAGTATGTGTGTGTATACACTAAACATGTGGACATATATGTGTGGGTACAGGTAAATGTGTGAATGTGTGTGTGTCTATATCTGTGTGTGTGTATATATATGTGTGTGTGTGTATATATATGTGTGTGTATGTATATGTGTGAAAGCCAGTGGTTTTCTGTAATGGTCTCTGCCTTTTGTATAAAGATGTTTCTTTGATGAGGGGAAAGAACTCGATTTACCTGTGGGTATAAGGACAAATATTTAGAATGTAGTTAAGAGATCCTGCTGGTTAAGGAAAATGGCAGCTGGAATTTCTCCTCCAAGATCCATAACTAGCCCTGAACACCCCACTTTTTTACATAGGTTCTGGATACTCGGCCCCCTAGTGCTTACAATACAAACAATTTACTGAATGAGTCAAGTTCCAATCTCCAATGAAGCACTTTGACAGATACATTAATTTGGTCTTAGTCTAAGAAAGACACAAAATAGTTACTTGATACTCTTTCATATGTCTATTCCTTCACAAATATCTAATGAGTACTTGCTGTAACACCTGTGCCAGGTGTTGTGGCCACTCTGATGAACAAAACAGAGTCTCTGGTCTTGACATAACAGAAACTGGCAGTAAGGAGAGAGCCAGTGCTCTGCTCAGTGGCAGGCCATCGGCATGGGCTGGTGAGTGTCAGGGGACAGAGAGAATTTCCCAGTTTATAGGCTGGCATCTGAAAGACTGGGAAAATATGGTCCAGAAGAAAAAATGGAGTTGGGGCTGGGGAATCCAGGAAGGCAGGGTATGTCACATGGAGGACTGGAATGATGCATTCCCGAACCCATAAGTTGGCTGATGGAGGACAAGAAGAAATTTGTACCCGTTGCTATATCTATAGCTCATTTGAGGTAGACAAGATAGCTATGATAACTCCTGTTAGCCTGTATCATATTTGACCTCAGTATTTTCTGTAGCTTTTCTAACTAAGTGCTTTTATCTTTTCCTGTTTCATCTCCATTCCCTTCCTCGTGGTCACCTCTGCAGCCTGACTCCAGCTGCTCTGAATGTGTCCTTATCCCCTCTACGAGGCCAGCAAGACAGAGAGGGGAGGCTGGGGTCTTCCATAGCAGTGCTTAAAGTTCGTCTGCCAGCTGTCCGAATTTCTCCAGCCCCCAGAATTCCACTGCTCTGCTGTTAGGAAGAAAAGGATTACAGGATTAATTTCATGACACCACTTGCAGCCTTCCATATATAGTCAGAGGAAGTAACTCACAGTGGCTTCTAGGACAACTTTTGGCATTCAGGCCAGGTTCCCTGCTCAGACATCTGTCTGGAGTGAGGTAGCCGAGGTCTCAACCATGTAGGTGGGGCCAAGGGGTATATTATTACAGCTGGGAGCTTGAGGGTTTTACATGCCTTTTAGACATGCTACAAACAGCAACCACAGTCAGGGAGCAAGGCACAAAACAGCTGTTCAAGTTAGAAAGCTAGCAGTGTGGGGACACAGGAAATATGTCCCCTGTGGGTAGGGAGAAGCGTCCTTGAAGTAAGCCCAGTCACATCTCAGCAGGAGCTTCCAACTCTGCCCCTAGCTAGCCCTGCTTTTAACTGTGCAGAGAAAACAAAGAAAGAGAATGCCTTTGTCAGAATCCTAGCTCTTTCAAGGTTCAACCACTCTGAGAGCCCACCCCTAAAGCATGCATCAGAGGGTGGCTGGCAACACTAGCCTGGCATCTCCAGGGCATCTGCAGACGCACATGTGTTCTCTCCAACCCTGACCTTCCTAGGAAAGCTGGGTCATCTGCCTAAAGGAAAACCCAAGATCTCTCTGCCCATCTTTTGATCTTGAAGATTGGTGATAAGTATAACATTAAGATAAATACTTTGAAGCCAGGTGGTAGTGGTGGATGTCTTTAATCCCAGCATTCAGGAGGCAGAGGCAGGCAGATCTCTGTGAGTTCGAGGCCAGCCTGGTCTACAAGGGCTAGTTCCAGGACAGGCTCTAAAGCTACAGAGAAACCCTGTCTGGGGAGGGAGGGGGGCAGGGGCGGATAAATTCTTTGAGATGTGGATCTGTTAGGGAGGAATGAATGGAGTTTGATTTGAGGTGCACAATAATGTCAGAATATGGCATTTGGGGAATTGTGCAGTATGGAAAAAAAAAGACTGGATTCAGAAGGCTAGGCACAGATTCCTGTTCCTGGAAACCATTACAAGTGGAAAGGAATTTGGGTTGGGTCTTTGAGTTTCTCTCAAGGGGAGGGGAAGTCAATAGACAATGGGGAAGAAACAAGAGCTGTGAACCAAGAGCCCTTCAGTCCATCATGATTCTAGAGCAGTGGTTCTTGGCCTCTCTTAGGCTGCCACCCTTTAATATAGTCCCTCGTGGTGTGGTGACCCCCCCAACCATTGAACTGTTTTCATTGCTACTTCATAACTGTAATTTTGCAATTGTTATGAATTGTAATGTAAAAACTTTTGGAGACAGAGGTTTTCCAAAAGGGTCGGGACCCACAGGTTGAGAACCACTGTTCTAGATGGACCAGAACAGAGATTTGGAGAAATAGGAGTTAGAGAAGACAGTGGGGCTCTGAGGTGGCTCCATCTGTAAATCACATCTACCTTGCAAGCATGAAGTGTTGCGTTTGGTCCCCAGAATCCATATAGAAGTGAGAAGTATGTGCTTGTAAACCCAGAACTGGGACGGCAGAAAGCAAAGATCCCTGGACCTCTCTGCCATCCAAGTCTAGCCTGATTAGTGAGCTCTAGGCCAAGAAAAAACATAGTCTCAGAGGAGGCAGAGAGTTTTCCTGTGGATGGCAGGAGAGGTTGTTCTCTTTCCTTTCTGTGCACATGAAGAAAAAAAAGGAGAGAGAGACAGAAAGAGGTATAGAAGAGGGAGAAGGGGAGGGAAGGTGAAGAAGCAGGGAGAGAGAGAGAGAGAAGGCAGAGGTGGAAATACATAGGAATGGGGTTGGGGGAGGTGGCATAAAACAGTGAATTTAGCTATAGAGAGACTGGGAAACAAGGGAAACCAACGTATTGGGTCAGAACAGCCCAAAGAACTGTTGGAAGGGAAATTCTAAGCCTCAGTATTACATGGTATCAGAGCTTGGAGCTAGAGGCTCCTTCTGGGAAATTAAGGTAAAAAGCCAAGCTCAGGAGTCTGCATTCATGAGAGTAAAAAACACAAAAGATATGGTCAGGAGAGAAAATCAAAATCTGAAGCATAAGCAAGATAACGATCTAGAGACAAAGTCGTGAGAAATAATTCTGATAAGGTGTGGTGGCACACACCTTTAATCCCAGCCTTTGGGAGGCAGAGGTAGCCAGATGTCTGTGAGTTCGAGGCCAGACTGGTCTACAGAGAAATAATCCTGAGATGTACAAACTCCTGTATCACAAGATTGACTCCTCTTAGTCCTATGTAGGATAGAAGGAAGGTAGCCACATCTCGGCTCTGGAGAGCCACCAAGTCAGTTGTCCCTACTGGAATTCTGTATTGAATGAAAGATGTCACAGGATCATTCTGACCAAATACCTGGTAATCATTTTGGTCTGCATCAAGCCTGGTCAACATTGCCCACTTCCTTTAGGACTCGTAAAACCTGGCTAAAAGTAGTTATTCTCTCATGCCCTTAGAGCGGCTTCTAACAAGACAAAAAGAAAGAAAATAGCAAGTGTTGGCAAAGGGTAAAGAAGCTGTAGCTCTTGTTCACTGTTGAGGGCGGTGGTTCTCAACCTTCCTAATGCTGCAACCCTTAGATACAGTTCCTCATGTTGTGATGGCCCCTAAGTATCAAATTATTTTCGTTGTTACTTCATAACTGTAATTTTGCCGCTGTTATGAATTGTAATGTAAATATCTGTTTTCCAATGGTCTTGGGTGACCCCTGTGAAAGGATCATTCAACCCTCCCCTCCCAAAGGTGTCCATGACCCAAAGGTTGAGAACTGCCGGTTTAGGGAGTGTCAAAATAAGACACTGTGAAAAGTGGTGTAGCTGTCCACAGAAATATTGATACAGAACTACCATTTAATCCATCAATTCCATTTCTGAGTATAGATTCAAAGTCGTTGAAAGAATCTCAAAGAGATTCAGCGTTCTGATATCCACGTTTAGTGCAGCACTACTCTTAATAGGCAAGGAGTGGAATCAGTGGTTAAACACAGAATATGCTCTATCGTATTTTATATACAATTTGTATATATTTATATACAGAGGAATGTTAGGCTGCCTTGAAAAGCAAAGGAAGGCATTCTATCATATGATAGGACCTGTTTGAAGTCTGAGGACATCGTGACGGCTAAAAGAACCAGCTAAAAGCAAGTAAATACTGCATTCTCTTTGTATGAGCCATCTAAAGTGAGAAGTTTGTAAACACAGAAAGCAGAACAGCAGATACGCTGGCTCAGGAGAAGAAATGAGGAACTAGGGTCTAGTGAATGAAGGTTTTCAGTTCCACAAGAAGAAAACATTCCAGAGATTGATTTTCACCACAGTGTGGATGTACCTTACGGACTGGACTTAAAAATAATTCCTACAATAAATATTATGTCTTTATTAAAATAAGAAGGCATCCATGGAGCTGGGAAGACGAGCGAAGGGCAGGAACATGTAATGACACAAGAATGAGGATCTGAGTCTAAATCCCCAACACCTGTGTAAAAAAATGGCCATGACCTGTGTCCCTGCATCCCCAAGGCTGCGGGCTGGAGAGCAGAGGCTTGCTGGTCACTAGCCTGCTGCTAGGTTCAGAGAAAGACCCTCTCTCGAGGGACTATGTGCATAGTGACAGAGCAGAACAGGAGACAACCTTCTGTGGTCTCTACATGCACGGATGCACACCCACCCACACAAACACATAAAACATAGTCCATGTGGCAGGCAATTACAAACCAGCCTTCCTTATACTTTATTATGAATTCACTTCTCAAATTAGCTTCGTTCTCTGAAGGATAAATTGATCGGTCTTGACAAAGAAAAGAAAGTGATGTTTAAGAAAAGGGGCCCTGAGGAACAGCAGGCCCAGGAAAGCCTATCAGTCACTAACCCTCTAAGAAGATGCCTGGAAGCTAAGGTTGCTTCTGTGGCTGTGAAAGAGGGGTTGCCGGGAACATGGGAAGAACGAGGGTAAAGACGACAATAAACAAACAGAAACAAGCGCATCACGGTATACTTCATTCTTGCTGCTCTCCCTAAAGCCATTATCCTTGGGTGACCTCAATAACTCACAGGCGGTGAGAGCAAGCAAAGGCTGCCTGGAGAAACACTAAGAATAATGCGACTTGAAGGGCGCCTTGGCAACCGCACCACAGCTGAGCTTCCAGAACCTCCGAGGCCAGCTTCAGACTTCTGCCATGCCGCTATGCACCCCGCTGAACCTCGCAGGCCCAGCTGCCAGTTATTTTTAGGCGGGCTCCTCTTTCTGTGATTGACAGCAACTGTGAAGTGTGGAGGGAGAACGTGGCCTAGGAGTCAAACACAATTTCCCATTTTTCAGGAGACGTGACTGCTGGAGACAGGTGCCAGCACCCTGCTCCCTGCCTCTCTGTGGAGGAGAATACAATCTGTGGGCCTTTGGCAAGAAAATGGGCACAGACCTGGGCCAAAAATGCATTGAGGACACAGCACTCAGGTGGCCTCTGCTAGCATGTAGGCCGGCTCTGGCTAGTACAGTCTAGCTTGCTGTGGCCTTGATGCTGTCCCCATAGGGTGATTCCTACCTGAAGGGCTCTCAGTATCCTGCCTGAGCCTGTCCTGGTTCTCACCTGACCATAGGCAGGATTCTAAGCCTGGGATTGACCGGGATTTGCCCACCTTGCACAATAGCCAGCCTTTCGTAGGATGTAGCTCCAACTCTGAGCGTCCACAGAAGGGAGCTGGGAGGCACAAAGAGATAGTAGGTGACTCTATTCAGGCAATACAGGGGTACCTCTCTAAAGAACATGCCCCCCATCATTTGGGTAGGCAAAACAGGAGGCTTTACCTATGTCCGTTCTCTTTCCGTCAACAACTCTGACCACAAGCTCTGTTCCTGAGAAGACCTTAAGCGTTACTTATGCATTCTTGATAGTCCGCATGCAGAGGTCCAGGGCTCCTACCTCGCTCCAAGATGGGGGCTCCCCTCTGATTGTCAGAGCAACCTACACTGGCTCTAGCTCAGACACCCCTCATCACAGTCTCAACTCATTTGGCAAGGCCAGAAACTTCAGGTGACAAGGACCACCAACGATAGAATCCCAGCCTCCTGAAGGTGTGTCTGTGTGTGCACACACATACATGCATGTGCATGTGTGCATCCATCTGTTTATCCGTCTCTCCTTTTCAGTCACTGGAAAATGTTAACCTTTCATTCCAGCCTTATGGCCTTCCTACAGCCCCATCCTCCACCTCTCCATGCTGAAAACCCTTCACTCATCTAGAATGGTAGCACAAAAGCCTGATTCATTCAAGTCGTTTCTGCTTTCAACCTTAACTTGGCCAACAGTAGCAGTCAAGATCTCCATTTGAAATACAACTCGAGAAGGTAAGACATGGATGAACCATGGCAAGCAAGGCCTACCTGGACCAGCAGCCAGCTCTGTGCCTTGTTAGCAAGTGTCCTTTCCATAGCACCACAACAAAAGGCAAGATGGAGAGCATACGTCAGACGCTGGCTGTGGGTTCGACGGGCAAGAAATAGAAAGCTCACCTGTGTTTTATTATCAACAATGGAAAAAATGAATCAAACTAGTTAGTGGTGGGCAGTGAGCCAGCACTGACTTGATTAGATCTTCATTCTTGTGGTTTTTCAGGCGGTGCCATCTAGGGAGAGCTTGGATGTGGAAAAGAAGCAGAGCTGGCAAAGTGGCCAGCTCCCGTGTGCCTGCTCCCACCAGCTCTTCAAGCAAACAAGCAGGGGCTAGAGGAAAATGGGAAACAAGGAAGACTCACCCAGACTTGCGCCCAGGCCAGGTTTTACTGGGCATGCATATTTTTTGTCCTCCATTTGCAGACAGAACCCACACGCACACACAACAGATGATCTCAGTTAGAAGGTGTTCTATTTGGAGATGAAACTAAGAGATGAGTTATCCCATTTCTATCTATCTATCTATCATCTATCTATCTACTCTCATCTCTATCTATCTATCATCTATCTATCTTTCTTTCTTTCTACCTATCTCATCTCTATATATCATCTATCTATTATCTATCTATCATCTATTTATCTATCTGTCTATCTATATCTCTCATCTCTATCTGTCATCTATCTATCTGTCTATCTATCATCTCTCATCTATCTCTATGTATCTACCCATCATCTCTCATCTCTATCTATCTCTCATCTACCAGTCATCTCTCTCTGTGTGCTATATGTACACATTGACATGAGTACGCACATGCATGTATGAGTGATTGTGAGGAGGCCAGAGGTCAATGTTGGGTGCATTCCTCATTACTCTCTACCTTATCTTTTTGAGACAGGGTCTCTCCCTGAGCCTGGAGCTCATTGATTTGACCAGGCTGGTTAGCCAATGAGCTCCAAGAATTAGCCTATCTCTGCACCCTTCCCCTCAGTGCTGAGTTACAGAAACATGCCATGCCCAAGTTTTTTTTTTGTTTTGTTTTGTTTTTTGCAAGTACTGGGTATCCCAACTCAGGCATCGCAACTCATTGAAGGCCCCATCTTGATCTACCTTTGGATAGTTCTGTTCCTTCCTCCCTTCCAGGCCTGAGGATATGAAGCTTACTTCATGAAAATAGAAATAGAGATGATAACCATATTTCTTAGCTTCATTTCCAAATAGAACACCTAACTGAAACCATCTGCTGGGGGGAAAGGGCTCTGTCTCCAAATGGATGGATAGATTGATAGAAAGAAATGGGATAACCCATCTCTTAGCTTCATCTCCAAAATAGAATAGAGTTTTTGATCCATTATTACTTTCCTTGAAGAGCATCTCCTAGCCTTCAGAACACCTCAGTCACCTTGGCCCACCATCCTTATAATGCCTAGCCATCTCCCTTCTCAGCCCACTCATGCCCCCAGACCTACACTGTACAGATGCTAGCTGAAGCCTAAAGCCAACACTCCCTTCCCTGTTTTCATCAAAACTGACCCTTTCCAGGGGCACGCGGTTGAGAATGAGGTATCAATGATAAGCTGGTTCACACAAATAAAAATGAGCCCTACCATACATCTATGGGAAAAGCACAAGTCAGTGAAATAGGAACTGTGTGATGAACTTGAGAATTTTGTCAGTTCCTTTGACTACCAGGATTTGATTAAAAAAAAAAATGACCTTTCCTGGTTAGCCTTATATCAACTTGACACAAGCTAGAATCATCGGAGAGGAGGGAACCTCAATTTAGAAAATGCCTCCATAAGATCTGACTCTAAGGAATTTTCTTAATTAGTGATCAATGCGGGAGAGCCCAGTCTATTGTGGGTGGTGTCATCCCTGGGCTGGTGACCCTGGGTTCTGTGGGAAAATGGGCGAAGTCATAAGGAGCAAGCCAGTAAGCAGCACCCCTCCATGGCCTCTGCATCAGTTCCTGACTCCAGGATCCTACACTCTTTGAGTTCTGTCCTGACTTCCTTCAATGATAAAGAATGATGTGGAAGTAAAAGCCAAATAAACCCTGCCCTCTCCAACTTGCATTTTGGTCACAGTGCTTTGTCACGGACATAGAAACCCTGGCTAAGACACTCTCCCACTAAACAAAACAGTTTGGTAATAGTAACTCAGAATACAAGCAATCTCAGTGCTGGGCATGGGAACACACATCTGGACTCCCAGCATTCAGACACTGCAGCAGAAAGACTGGGAATGCAATACCAGGTTGGGTCCCATAAAAAGACCGGGTGTCAAACAAACAAATAATCAAATGAGCCTTAAGAGCTATGTTTTAAAATGTTGGCCAATTTGGAAAGCAATATATTATTTTGTCATTATTTAAAGTCTTCTAAAAAAAATCTATGATGAAAAATACTTCCTAGAAGGGACTGTAATGTCATAATTACCATAAGCCTGATTTATTAGCATTCTAAAATAAAAATTATATCTTAAGCTGTGAACATGACAACATAAGGCAAAGGGACACATCAGGAGGCTGTTAGGTGATTGACAGCCAGGAGCTGACTAAGGGAGCCTCTGTTAGATAAAGTGATAAAGAGAGCATGGTCAAATGCAGAACTGATCGGACTTCTCCTCATGCTGAACCAGTTTAGTCAGCTCTAACCAAACTTCTGTTTCTAGTGGCAGAAGATAGAAATGAAGAAGCCCGGTGGTGGTGGCGCACACCTTTAATCCCAGCACTCAGGAGGCAGAGGCAGGTGGATCTTTGTGAGTTCGAGGCCAGTCTGGTCTACAAGAGCTGGTTCTAGGACAGGCCCCCAAGTTACAGAGAAACCCTGTCTTGAAGAACAAAACAAAAAGAGGAAAAAAAGGAAGGAAGAAAGAAAAAAGAAATGAATGTAATTGGCCACACTACAGTGTATAAGAGCAATGTGCCCTTGTATAGAGTTTATATAATAAATTGTAATTATTTAGCCTGGCAGGGTGGCCCATGACTGTAATTCCAGCAGTTAAAAGGCTATGGCAGGAGGTTGCCATGAGCTCTATGCCTATAAAGTGGAATCCTGTCTCAAAACAAAACAACAGCCTGCATGTGTGTGTGTGTGCATGTGTGTGTATATATATATATATATATATATATGTGTGTGTGTGTGTGTGTGTGTGTGTAATACATGTTCAATTACTAACTGTGAACCATGGTATAGGATATTCCTATGCTATGAGTCTAAAGCCTTGGTTTTAGACTTTGTAAGCTCAGGCTTTTACATGGAAGCTCAATATATCAGCCCTCAGAGGGTTGTGAAGGGGATGGTACTCAGCCCTGCGGGTATACTGTCGTCCTCCTTCCTTTGCAGCTGGACTTGAAAACCAAAGGCCTAGAAACTAGATCTTATCAGCTTCCCTGGCATCAACATCAAACGTGTTTAGGTTTGGGGGATCCCAAAAGAGCACTTGTTCCTGCCCACATTCCAAGTCAACTGAGACAGAGAGGAGAATTGTCTAAGGACCCACAAAGAACTAAAGCCAGGGATGACTAAAAGTTTCGTGGGCCTGACTTGATGGTCCATTCTTTCAATTCCAGAGCTTAGAGGCAGAGACAGAGGAGGGGTCTCTGTGGGTTGGAGGCCAAACTGGCGTAAATACCTAGTTCTGGGCCACTCAAGCCTGCATAGTGAGAACCTGTCTCAGGAATAAAATAAAATAAAGCAAACTTCAATATGTAACATGAATGTGTTTCTGCTTTGGTTACTTTTTTATTGCTGTGATAAGACACCATGACCAAGGCAGCTTATAAAAGGAAGCGTTTAATTTGGGAATGACCATTCCAAAGGGTTAGAGTCCATAACTATCATGGCAGAGGGCATGGCAGCAGGCAGGCTGGCATGGCACTAGCGCAGTAGCAGAGAGCCTGCATCTGATCCACAAGAAGGAGACAGAGAAAGAAAGCTAATTGGGAATGTCTTTGACTTAGGAAACATCAAAACCCACCCCAAGGACACACCTTCTCCCACGAGGCCACACCTCCTCCCATGGCCACGCCTCCAAATCCTTTCCAACCAAGAACCAAGCATTTAAAAATATGAGCCGATGGGGCCAATCTCATTCAAACCACCTCGGTTTCCTATTCTGGACTGCAGAATTAAACAGATCTGTGAAGACACGCAGCCCTAAAAACTAGAAGGCTCCAGTCCCAGCCCTACTCAGAAAGGCAGAGCCACTGAGTAGTCGGGCCTGACAACACGGAGCTACACATGCGCAGTCAGGAGTGATAAAGCAACAAATGGGTATCTCTCGCCAAAGGCTCAGATTGCAGAGGGGAAGCAGTTGCCTCCTAAAAACACTCGCAAAGTAAAGCAAGCTTCTCCATCACTGCACTAGCTGGACTTGAACGCCTGTGTCCCTCGGTGAAGTATAAAGGTCTTGCAGTCAAGCATACAGGAGCTGCTCGGGGGACATGTGCCGCGTGGATAAAATTAGCCTGTTGTCTAAAATAAGTGTTGTTGACATAACAGCCAGAACACCCCACATCCTACACCATGGTGTTCGAGAACTGAATGATAGACATCCAAGCCAGGGAGGCAGGAAGACCACTGAAAGTTTGCAACTAGACAAGGCTGCACAGTGAGACACTGTCATAGCAGAATGGAAGGTAGGAAAAGAGGAGGAGGGAGAAGAGGAGGAGCCGGAAAAGGAGGGGGGAGAAGACGAAGAGGAGGAGGGACTCAAGTGCTCACAATGTGAAGCTGGCTTAACTTGAGAGAATTTGAGAAATTGCTTTTAGACATCCTTGGAAAGCGAAGAGAAGCTTGGTCTACTCTCTAACGAGGAGGTATGAAAAAGAAAGAGAGGCAACCCCACAGGAAAGAGCGACAAGGACAGACCTTCCTCTCCGGGGAAGTCAGTCGGGCTCTTGGAGGAGAGAACTTGGTGACCTCAGCCCTCCCCACCCGCTCTGTGAACAGACTGAGGATCTCACCCTTCATGCAGGAGGAAACACCTATGACATGCCAAGCCTTCCAGGCCTTGAACAAACCCACAAGGATGGAACACTGAAATCCGGGAACTTGTGCATGCTTCCCCAGGCCGTGGGTCCGTACATGTTGGAGGCAACAAGTGTCCAGCCACCGAGAGCCACACACGAGGACGCATAGGCACACTAGGAACTTCATCTACCCAGAAGAATTCCTATTTAGATTCAAATGTATTTTTAATCGAACCAGCCTATTTAATCTTACATCAAGTCAATTTGGGACTCACACTCTGTCAGTAATGGTTACTGTCGCAGAAAAGCAACTAATGGTTATTCTCCTTCTCTACAAACGAAGCAACACTTTCCTAATAACACGGAGCACAACTGTTTCTGACATAAAGCACCAGCTGAAGGATAAACCCAACATTTAGGACAGCAGTAGACAATATAAGCGAAAACTGATTTACATATAACGCTGTTTTTTATTCTTTTATGTTACAGGTGGCTATCGTCATCGTCATTAGTATTATTTGATGCCACCTTATTCCAGCACCAGCCTTCTGAGTGTGTGCCACCACACCTGTAAACTACACTGTGTAGTTTATCGTTTGGGGGGAGGTGTTGTTTTAATTATGGTGACACATGGATTTTTCAAGTACTTTAATTCTTTATCTTTATATATACTCAACTATTGCCACTTCAATTCCACTTCCAAATAAAGCAGTAGATGGAGAGCAGGTAAGAAAAGACAAACATAATCTATGAATCTGCATCTCATTGATAAGCTCCAGCTGCTCACTCACTCCTGAAACAGTTCGAATACCTACTTGACACAAATCCCTTTCCAAGAAAAGCTGCCTCAGCATAGGCTGAATGAGACACAAGTCTCTCCTCGGACAGGTCTGAATCCGATAATCTCAAAGTTACATCGAAAGGAAGATGGACCAGCACAAAGCAATCTGATAAAAATTCAGAACACAAAGCAAATTCAGGACAGCACAAGTTCTCTTAGGCCTCTCTCCTGAAAGGCTGCCCTGAGGAATAGATGTGAGCTGCGGTCATAAAGCCCACAGCTCTAAAGATCTCTGGAGTAGGACATCCAGTTCTCCAGGGTGCCCCCTCTACACCCTGCTCTCTGTTTTTGACAAGGGATAAGTTAAACTTAGAATTCTGAGACATAGCCCTATAGCTTTAAATTCCCACCCGAAAATGCTATAGGGCCGGTTTTTCTCTACCAATTATTCCACGACTGTGAGACAAAGAAGTGTTCCTTTGCATTACAAAGAGTCAAGAAAGGCCCGTGATGCACTAAAGTGTTCAAAGGAAATGAAAAGGAATGAGTGTCATTGAATCTATTAGCAAAACGATCATCAGGGAATGCAGACTAGAGATGTGAGCTTGAGAAGCAGGGGGATGATGCAGAAATAATGTGGAATTTCATGTCAAGGACACTTTTTTTTTAAATTCTGCTTCTTCTACTTGTTAGTCGTGTAACCCTAGACAGAATCTTCATCTTCAAATTCTGAGCAAAAGTGTCATATCCTAAAGAACTGAGTGATATTATGAAAGCCCCTGAGTCTATATGTTCTTCCAGTTTATATTCCTTTTTTGTATTTTCAACAAGTTGAAAACTCTCAGTAATAAAAAAGGAACACTACTTTTATATTTTATGTGTGTATCTGCAAAGCATCTGTGTGTGTGTGTGTGTGTGTGTGTGTGTGTGAGAGAGAGAGAGAGAGAGAGAGAGAGAGAGAGAGAGAGAGAGATCTATGTGTGTGGTTTATGAGTATACGGGGTGGTTCATGGAGGCCATAGAATAGCGCCAGTGTACTGCTCAATCACCAACCTTTGTCTTCCTGTCTCTACCCCCTCCAAGTGCTGCAGTTATAGGTATGCCTACAACCATGCTTGGCTTTTTACATGGATTCTTGGGATTTGAACTCAGGCCTTCATAATTATACAGCAAGTGTTCTTTCCCACTGAGCAACCTCTCCAACTGGAGAACATTCTTTTTTCCTCCTTTTTTTTAGTGAGCTATATATTTTTCTCTGCTTCCTACTCTTCCTCCCCTCTTCCCTCTTACCCTCTCCTATGATCCCCATGCTCCCAGATACTCAGAAGATCTTGTCTTTTTCTACTTCCCAAGTAGATTAGATCTATGTATGTCTCTCTTAGGGTCCTGAGTGTTGTCTAGGTTCTCTGAGATTATTATGATTTATAGGTTGGTTTTCTTTGCTTTATGTCTAAAAACCACTTATGAGTGAGTACATATAATAATTGTCTTTCTGGGTCTGGGTTATCTCACTCAATATGATGATTTCTAGATCCATCTATTTGCCTGCAAATTTCGAGATGTCATTATTTATTTGTGCTGAGTAGTATTCCACTGGGTAAATGTACCACTTATCCATTCTTTGGTCAAGAGGCATTTAGGTTGTTTCCAGGTTCTGGCTATGACAAACAAAGCTGCTATGAACATAATTGAGCACGTGTCCTTGTGGCACGATTGAACATCCTTTAGATATATACCCAAAAGTGGTATTGCTGGATCTTGAGGAAAGTTGTTTCCTAAATTTGAGAAATTGTCACACTGACATCCAAAGAGGCTGTTCCAGCTTGCACTCCCACCAGCAATGCAGAAGTGTTCCCTTTTCCCCACAACCTCTCCAGCATAAGTTGTCATCAGTGTTTTTGATCTTGGCCATTCTTACAGGTGTAAGATGGAATTTCAGAGTTGGTTTGATCTGCATTTCTCTGATGACTAAGGATGTTAGGCATTTCCTTAAGTGTCTTTCAGCCATTTTAGATTCCTCCATTGAGCGTGAAGAACACATTCTTGATGCCTATAGTACTACATGCCTATAGAGACAGCGTATTGTAAGGAACCCAGACACAAAGACTACCCACTACCATGATGTCAGTGTATGACCTTCTAGGAAGGGAAGCCCTCTAGAGAAAGACTGTACACTACACTAGTGGTTGCCAGGAGATAAGAGTGAATGAGCAATAGGAAATGAGGCCAGGGGAACTTGAAGGAATTTGGGAAAGTGGTGTAATTTAGCAGTTCTTTCTCTTGACTTTATAACAAAAATTCTTGAATCCACCTAGTTGCCAACATTTAAAAACAGACTCCAAACTATAAATTATGTTACAATTGTTATTTCCAACTTGATGAACTATTCATAAAACTCAACGCTTCAACAATGCCCTAGGTTATAACCCACGTTCTGAAGATCATGCTATTTGTCAGAGGGATGCTTAGCTCTAGGAATGGCAGATCAACAAGTCAGTCACAGTCCTTGGTTTTAAGAACTTGTATATTAAAAGATAAACTTTGAAAAAATAATCACAAGAAAAGCACACTCACAAGTTTGGGTATGTGCAATGAAAAAAACCAATGGCAGTGGACAACCTAAAGAACTAATTTAGACTGCGGGGATTAAGTAGCATATTAATCCATTTTTGTTGCTATAATGAAACACCAGAAGCCAAGCATGGCAGTTTGAACAAGAAATGTCTCCATAGGCTCATGTGTTCAAACACGTGTTCCCCAGTTGGCTGTGCGGTTGGGGAGATTATGTAATCCTTAGGAGGCAGAGCCTTGCTGGAGGAAGTACATCACTGGGAATAGCTTTGAGGGTTTGCGTTTTTTTTTTTTGATTCTTTGTTTGTTTGTTTGGTTGATTGGTTGGTTTGGTTGCTCGGTTTCACTGTATAACAGCCCTGGCAGTCCTGGAACTAGCGTTGTAGACCAAGCTGGCCTCGAACACACAGAGATCCATCTTCCTCTGCCTCCCAAGTGCTGGGATTAAAAACGTGAGCCACCACCCCCAGCTTGGCTTTGAAGTTTTATGGCTTATCCCAGTTCATATTTTCTCCCTCTCTCTCTCTCACTCCCTCCCTCCTCGTTCTCCCGTGAAAATATGATCACCGAGCTTCCTGCTTCCACTGTGATGCCTTCCCTTCCATGTGAGACTCTATCACTATGAAACTAAGTCCAAATAAACTCTTTCTTGCCCAGCTTGATTTCGTTGGAGTACTTTACTATAGCAACAGGGAAGCAGCTAATACACTGGGTCACCTAATAAAGACAAGAGGCTGATTTAGCTCACAGTACTGGAAGCACAGGGCATGGTGCAGACATCTTGCCTCTGACAAGGACCTAGAGGGAGGCAACATCACATGATGCTGGAGTGCAAGTAGGAGCAAGGAATCACATTGCCAGACCAGGAAGCCAGAAGGTGACTCAGAGACTGTTAAGACAACACTCTCACAAAAACAGGACCCCCTGAGAGCTCCCAGTAGCCTAAGGACTTCTTAATAGGATCCACCATCACGACACTGAGGACCCAGCCTCCAACGCTTGAACTACTAGGCAACAAGCCACATTGTAGCATATGGGTTTGATCTGAATTCTTTGGGGGAGGAGGTAGTACCCTCATTTGTATTCACATATCCATGCACATGTATGTGTGTGTATGTGGAAATGGGGCGGGGGGCGGGGGGATGCCGGGGCAGAGGGAGGGAGTTGCTAGCAAATGTCTTTTTCTTTTACTCTCTGCCTCTTTGTTTGAGATAGGCTCTCTCATTGAACCTGGAATGCATGATTTAGGAAGACTAGCCAGGCATCAAGCTCAAGGGATCCTCCTATTCATCGTGAATAGGCTTTGGATATACCCCACCATACCACACCTTTTTATGTGGGCACTGAGGAGCAGCCTCAGTGTCGTAACCACTGATAGAGCTCTCTCTCCTCAGCCTCTGACGTAAATCTTTAAAATGTCATGTCACCATGACCACAGGCTCCCTGGAGTTCTAATGAGCACAGGAACAACGTGTAGATACTAACGCCTAAGTACCAGCTTAACAGAAGATGCAAACACTTGGGTCCATGAGACTGGAGAGGTTTGAGTGGGATCTGGCAAAATAATGAAAGAGTGGGTTAAGGTAACAGGGAGTCTCCTTGTATTAAAATTCCAGGACATTTCCACTCCTGCTGGAGCCTTCAGACTAGGGAACAAATTTGTGAGACTGTAACTCATGGAAAATGCAGTTTTAATTAAGTTCCTTTGTGTGTTATTAATAAAAATGTGTAATATTTATGAGCTTCATTCTTGTCTGCTCCTTGCCTCTCATTCTATTTAATTAGCTGTGTGTAGGAGGTGCTGAATTGCAAGAACCCCTTTATTTCATAGTTATATTCCCAATACAGTTCGACATGTGCCTGGAACATAACAAAGAGAAAATGAAAATGTTCCTTTAGCCCTAATATAAAGGAAACTCCAAGGGCTCACATGTTCACTGAAATTGCTCCCACAGATGGAAAACATTCTAATCCTGTTTATTAAGATGAGAAAGAACCTTCCCCATGAGCAGAATATTTTCAGCATTATTGAAAAAGAACATTCAATCTACTCTTGCATAATAAATTAATAAGCACACTGTAGAAACCACTGTAGACACGTGTATGTGAATATGTATAGATGCACACACACAATTCTTCACAACTTTTAATATTTGCCAAATTGATCAACAATAAAATCTTCAGCCCCTCCCACTCAAACACCATTTAACATGAATCTATAGCAAGCAGATGACCAGAAACATAATCATAATAATAACTGGAACCTGCCTAGCATTGTGCACCAGACATTCCTCCATAAGTTTTACATGTATTTATTTATTCAAAATTATCAATGCAAATACTATTATCACCAACCCTCACTTAACAGACGGGAAAACAGACTCAAAAAAGCACCTTGTAACTTGGCCGGATCATACAGCTATGAGAAGAAGTTGGACTGGGACCCACATTGTTTGACTCCAAGGTCATCCAGCACTGACCTTGGTCATCCTGTACTGTCAAGTATGTCAGATTTGCATGGATATGTTCACATTTCCATACCCAGAGATGTGGCTTGATATTAGATAGAAGGTTTCTGGATTTCTTTTATGGGTTAATTTTGTTAATTTTTCATATTAGAGATGACTTTCCTCTCACTGAGAAAAAGATAATTAAGTTGGTTAAGAAACCAAAGCCAGGCAGTGGTAGCTCATGCCTTTAATACCAACACTTGGGAGGCAGAGGTAGGCAGATCTCTGTGAGTTCAAAGCTAGCCTCATCTACAAGAGCTAGGTCCAGCACAGGTTCCAAAGCTACAGAGAAACCCTGTCTCAAAAAAAAAAAAAAAAAAAAAGGAAAGAAAGAAAAGAAAGAAACCAAAAGTTATGATGTTTCAAAGCCTGAATTTCACACATTATTAACAATTAAAAGAAAGGTAGGCTAAGGTTTGTCATAAGAACAATCCATGAAAATATATATTGGGTATGTTCATGTCCGAATTTTACTATCGTAATTTTTTTTTAAGCTCAGCTAACGTTTGAAAAATTTGGTCTTCTTTCCTCAATCCCATCAACCCTCCCTTGCTCCTATTCATGTGTTTTCAGCCTGGCCTTGCAGGAATGGAGGCCCAGGCCTTTCCAACTTCTCTCCCTTAGTTCATCTTTTGCTCTCGGTGAGACCATTTAGTTGTAAGACCTCTTTGCCTGCACATCTCTCTCATGGCTTTCAGACTCTAATTATAGTTCCCTTCTTCTGATCCCCAACAGCTCTCACCACTCCATAAGCCAGGCAGTCTTCCCAGGAAAACAAACAAACAAACAAACAAAACCCTGTCTTTGGTTCAGCCTCCAATGCCCTGTTGTACAACTGTCACATTGGGTTTTATGATAGAACTCATCACATAACATCTAAAGTTAACATCTTCTCATGTCAAACAAGATCTAATGTCCTCAAATGGGAACTTCACCTTCAAATTTCATTCTCAAGTCTACATGACAAGCAACGGTTATAAAATTTGAACATATCAGCCGAAATATCAAACGAAGGACATGTCGATAGAGAAAAGGCAAAATAGTAAGTATAACCCACAGGGTAATACTTAATATTTGGGGGATAAACACTTTGTCTGCCGAGAAATATATTTGTCTAACGAAGCAACGTGGACAGAGGCAACAGTGAGCGAAGGGACAGCGCAAGTGCCTGAAACGTAAATTCTAAATGGGAGGGGTACACACACAGATGATGGAATATGGCAAGAGACCATTCAAATCCATGACATAAGTGTTGAGGATAAGGTGTTGGTTAGATGGAAGTGAAGTCACACTTCCAAGAAAGATTTGGTTTGAAACAAGATCTGAAGATGGCAATGGAAAGTCCCTTATGGTAAAAAAAAAGTTGGGGAACGTCTCTAGAAAAGTCTTAAATGTCTTCTATTATCATAGAAGGAGACATTTTGGACATTTGGCCCAGTAAGAACTTAAATGTTGATGGCTGATTAGTGGATATGGGAGAAGAAGCCAGCTTGTTGCTGTAGTAAAGGCAAGAGTATTCTTATGTGGAACATTTTAATTATGTATAAACAAAGTCCAATTTGAAATCTAAAATGGAAAACATGAGACTATAAAGGGGAAAGTGCTCTGAAGAACTTGGCCATGGTGATCTTTCACTCCTAACAAAGGGTCTTTCTGGTGACAGGAAGGTTTCTTAATATTCTAAGCCCAATGAAGATCTCAGAGTCAACACTGAGGTAGCAGGAACACAGTCAAATGTCATCATGTGTTTGACTGGTCCCTGTACCGGAATGATCTTAGTAAAAGTTTAAAAGAGAAAAATTGACAACAAGAACCCCCTTGTATGAGCTCCACAAGGGAACTCTAGCCAGAATTCACACACAGGTCCATTTCCCCTTCTCGGAGCAATTCCTGTCTGCTCTCTTCAAACCTTCGCTCTGTTTTTGTTAACTACATCGATTGGTCTTAAGGATGCTAGGAAAAGGAACTGTGCCCCCAGTCAGAAATAAACATTGTAAGCCACTCTAGCATTTTTTTTTCTTTTTTTAAGATTTATTTATTATGTATACAATATTTCTTCCATGTATGCCTGCACACCAGAGGAGGGCACCAGATCTCATTATAGATGGCTGTGAGCCACCATGTGGCTGCTGGGAATTGAACTCAGGACCTCTAGAAGAGCAGTCAGTGCTCTTAACCTCTGAGCCATCTCTCCAGCCCCCAATCTAGCATTTTTGAAGCTACTACAACCCACTCAGAAAAAGCCTAGGGCAGTAGCAAGGCTAAAAGGAGGAAAAAGAAGACCAAAGAACACTATGCTTGTGCTGATTTAGGGGCTGGAATGGGAGCTTTCACCAAGTTCTAAACAGAAGGTAACTTTCGGAGCCTGGAGAACCTGGGTGATGCCAGTGTCAATCACATGTGAGACCAGGAACATCCAAGTGGGGCTCTACCAGTTCAAAGGTGTTCCATTCACTGTAATTCTCACAATGAACACTACCTGTACCTGGGGGTAAACAGCTGTAAAACCCAGAGCAAGTCAGGCCACTTCTCTGAGCCCTAATTTCATCACTCACAAAGGGAAGGGAGGACAGATAACCATTGCAGCAAAAGCTTTGCAATTTTTCTTCTTAATCCCTCCTGTGACAGATAACACTTGCCTGGGGACAGGAGGAGGAATTCAAAGGCAAGTCAGGGTAGCAAAGGTAAGGTTTCCAGATGGTCAGACAGAGCTGTGCCTTATCTATATTACTCAAAGTCATCAGCCCCCTTCCTCCTTGGGGACCCCCATTGCAATCCTTATAGTTCTTATTCCTTACTTTAATTACTATCATTCTCAAGTGCCACATAAATGAAATGAGATTTGTTTTCACTGCTCATGTACATGATAAGAGTTATTGACCAAGTGAAAGAATGAATGAATGGTGTTCTCCATATCATCACCTTTCTAGAAAAACAGACAGTCAAGTAGTTCCAGTTGAGGTACTGTGGACAATGACCCAAAAGTCAGGTGATAAGATGGCCCAGTGACTCTTATAGCCACCAACTGTGTAAACACTGACTGTTCTCAGCAACCCTCCTCTTCCGTTCAAGTGTCTGATAAGACCAAAGGTGGTTCCCTGTGGTGATGAGGACAATTATTTGTGATAAAGGCACTTTTTGGTTCTTTCCACTTGTATCTTGCTTCTGGTAATCCAGAGCCTTGATAGCCAGGAAAATGCCAGCAGCAAACTACATCAGCAGATGAGGAACCAAAGGGAAACCCTACTCATGACCCCTGGTCTCGTGAGATCACATCCACATACTCACCCCAATCAACAGTTGATGGTGATGAAGGTACAGCCATGAGAAGACCATGAGCATGAGCAGGAAAGACCAAAACACAATTCCCTGCCCAATTTTTTTTTAAAGATTTTAAAATCTTAAATCTTTTTTAAAAAATCTTCTAGCTCTGAAGTTTATAAAGAATAAACTATTTATATGTAGTAAAATTCACTATTACAAAAGGAAGTCAAGGAGTCTTAAAATAATTTGTATTCTCATTCAAATAATTTCCTAAACTTTTCAATCTGAGTGGACACAGTTCCATGAAGTGCTGTCTCCCATGGTCCATGTAACTCATGCCCATGTCTCCACCTGCAGCACGTAGTCGAAGCTGATACATATTCGGGACTTGAACTTGAGTCAGGTATGAGCACCCATTCTCCTCAATATGTAAGAAGAAGCCCTTTGCCACTCACAGCCCTTACTCCTGCCTGATTCTCACTCTTTAAACTGAAAGCCAGGGTGGACTTTTGTCCTAATCTCCTGTCCCTTTGGACTCCACCTCCAGGGCTTCAGTGCTTTTCCCACAATCTCCTCCCCCTAACCCTTTTTGATCAACAAAATGAATATTGATGTCTTCATAATTTCTATACCCCTTTAACAGACAGGCATTTTTAAAATGAACTTTTTGAAACTTTGCAAGGTAAGGAGAAAATTGTGAGGGAATATTGTTGCATCATACAACAGTTCTATTCCAGAATTTTTTAAGACAGAGATTTGCAGACAAGAGGATGGGTTGATGGAGATGTAATAGAAATAAAATATGTTGAGGCATGAGAGAATAATCAGTAGCATTGTGTGTGTGTGTATCAAATTGTCAAGGGATAATAATAATAATATAATAATAATAATAAGCCACCATCCTGCCTTCATAATAGTTGTACTGACCTACATCCCCATCAACAGTGTGCTCAGATCTCCTGCCCTCCACAGCTTTTGAATACTTGATGTGTTCTGTCTCTTTGCTTCATGGCCATATGACCATAAACACCTCTTCACATGTATGCTGGCCATCTTCATTCTTTAAATAAATTTCCATTCAAGTGCTTTGCCCACTAACTGGGTGAATTGGAGTTGGGGTGCTGCTGTGGGAGTCTCTTATGAGTTCTGGCTATGAACCCTTATCTAATGCATTGTTTCCCAATATCTTTGTCCTAATCCATTGGCTGCCTTACTAACTTTTGATTGTTTCCTGTGCTATGTAGATACCTTTTTTTTCTTTGATGTATTCCATTTGTTTACTTTGGCTCTTGTTGCGTGTGCTTATGATGAGGTAATAAAAGTCTTACCAGAATTAAATCGGGAATTTCCCTTTGCTTTTTTTCTGGACTTGTATAGTTTCAAATAAACTGAGTCAGGCACAGAAGAAAAAAATGTTGCATGGTCTCATTAATATTTGAAACTTGAAAATAAAATACCTTAAATACACAGAAGTAGAAAGAAGTTATGGGGAGGGACTAGAGGTCAAAGGGCCAAAGTATCAGTTATTTGGGATGAATAAGACTAGAGAATTAAAGTATATCATAAAACTACAGGTTTTATTGAATAGTAGAAATTTACTAAGAAAGTAAGTCTTAGGCTCTTTTTGAAATATATACAAAAATTTATATTTAAGAGTATAGATTTTAATTTGCTTGACTGTAGTAATAATATGTATATTATTACATATATATAAATACTATATATATGTATATTTTAAATATGTATATTTTAAAAAATGTTTTTGGTTATTGGAGAAGAGAAAATATAACAACTGAATTTACTTAATTGCAGACAATGAAAATTATACAGTGTCTCCTGAAAGCTATTATGGCTTTCCAACTTTGTATATTGGTTTCTTTTGTTTTAAAGATTCATTTACTTATTATTTATGTGTATGTGTGTGAGCTTGAATGAGCTTATGTGCACCCTCTGTGTGAAGGAGGCCACAGAGGCCAGGAGAGCATGTCAGATGCCCTAGAACTGGAGTTACAGGTGGTTGTGAGCTGCCCAGAATTGAGCATGGGTTCTCTGCAAGACCAGTAAGTGCTCTTATCGCTCCAGCCCCATACTGATTTCTAACATAGAACGAGTGCTGCTCTTGTGATTTCTGAAGCCATAGAACTTTGAAGATATTGTTAATTTAACAAAATACCAGAAGAACTTTGTCCACCAAAGAGGAAGTTGGAATTTCTGTTCTTGCACATTTCCATTAGTGACATTTTTCTGATTATGAGATCTTTAAGCTTTTTTCTGATTAAGAGATCGTGTTATGTCTCTGATGGAATTCATATCCTTCTGTGAACACTGTTATCTGCTATTTTTGCTGCTATGTGACTATATCACTTGTATTCCAGTGTTGATTTATGACTTACCATACACATACACACCAAAGTCTCCCAAAAATGTTGAAATAAGATTACTACTTTCATGGACTCATCATCCACTAGACGTGACAATCACAAAAGTGACATGACACAGTCAGGTGTCCAGTCAGGACAAAGATGGGACACTGCAGAAACAAGCCCAGTTATCTGTGTCCAATGTCTGCTTCTGTGGGAGGTGGGGCGTTAGGACGGATTGAATGAGACATCAGAACACGTGCCCTGGGGAGCTGGAAAGAGTGGCACTCATTATCTTAGCACTAAGATGGAAGGGATAAGAAGATCGGACTTCAAAGTCACCTAAATTACACAGACTTGAAGACCAGCCTGGAGGACATGAGACCCTCTCTCAAATAAACAAAGCACCTTAAGGTAGGAAGGAACGTTTCCCAAGGTCTAGTTAGGATGCGGAACATCTGCCTCCACTTCCTACTGCCATGCAGTGTGGTAGAGTAGCAGAACCGAGCTCTCAGGGACCTGCCCCTGCTAAACCACGACTCCAGTTCTACTGAGGAACAGATAGAAAGAACAAAGTACATTGAGGTCCCAGGGTCCTAAGCCTGCTGAAAATGAAGAGAGAGGAGCTGAGACCATATCCTTAATTTCAAGCACAGCGAAGAAGTGCACAAATTAGAATCTAGAAAACGCATGTTCTGAAAACTGTGACCCATGACTGAAGGGCCCAGAGCAAGTCTGTATACTAGCCCACCTACCCAGCTTCTTTCATTGCTTGGTCCTTGTCCTATAGCCTCAGTCACAGAGAACAGTTGGATAAAAATGAAGACAAGACTCCAGCTGTGTCAAGAGCTATGTTAAGAGAGCCACAGACTTGTATAAGCAAACCCCCTGTTAAGCTTGTACAAGCACCTAGTTGTAAAATGTTACCACAAGTTGGAATATACCCTCAGCAAGGACTTAACCTCAAACTGCAAAAGTTCTTTTTTTTATATCACCTTTGACCCTGACCCCCTGTGCCCCACCATCTTGTGGCTTTTGCTTGACAAAGAACCTACTCCCTCTGTTGGGGGTCACGGTGTTGAATCCCAGACTACCTGTAGCCCTAACTATTTAGAAGCTCTGGTACCCCCATGGTGATTGAATAAAGTGGGCTTCTTGTTATCTGACTTCAGTTCTCTGACCCCCATTATTTGTACAACCCCAGAACCCAACAGTGACTATATTTAGTTATCTATTTCTGCAAAAACAAAACAAAACAAAACAAAAGAAATGACAAGTTTAGGAACTGGAACTTGAGATGACAACCACTATTATTTAACATCTCTGCAGGTCAGAAATTCAAATGGGTTTCACTTGGTTCTTCTTTAGGGTCTTACAACACTGAGACCAAAGTGATGGTGAACCGGACATATTACCTGAAGGCTGTAGCGAGCGTTCCCTTCCAAACTCATTCTGCCTACAGGTCAGACTCATGTCCTTGCACTCGCAGACCAATGTCCCTGGTCCCTTGCTGGCTGTCAGCTGCAATCTGCCTCAGCTCTGAAAAGCCATTTAAATTCTTTGGCCGTATTCACCCTCTGTGTTCAACTTTAACAATGGTAGGTCAATACACCACATGCTTCAAATCAATCTGTTGATTATGGTTTGAATAGGTTTAACTATAGCCTCCTAAACCTTTGTGTGTTGAAACTTTAGTCGCAAAGGCAAAAAGATTGGGGTGGGAGTGACAGACTATGCCAGGGTAGAAACAACTCAGAGGAGATGTGGGGACCTAGTGTCTGTTTGTGTTCTCGTTCTCAAGGTTAATCTCTAGTTCACACACGTTTAATTTCTGTCTAGCTCACACATGTTTAATCTCTCTCTCTAGATCACACATGTTTAATCTCTCTCTGGTTTACAGATGTTAATCTCTAGCTCACCCACATTCAATCTCTAGTTTATACATATGTTCACATTGTGGTACAATAAAATGGAATTGAATCCAGACAAGTACTCTGTCCTTGAACCCCAGGACTGAGAGTCAAATAAACTTTTATTAATAAAGTTCACTTTACTTGAGTATTTTGTTATAAAAATGCAAGATAAGAGCAAGCTATTGCCACCTCAGCCCCATATGCCACAAGCCAGAGAAGGCATTATACTTCTAAGGGCTCCTGGAAGACAAACTGTCCCACTGGGTGACACAGGATCATCTCCTTATATTAAGATCAACTGTGCTATAAAAAAAAAAAAACAAAGATGTGAAAAATACAATTCCTCTTCTCAGGCCTTGTGGGTTCTTTGCTGGGACCAAGTTCTGTTAGCAAAAGGCAGATTAATGGGGGATAGGAGCAGCAGGCAGTTTCAATAGCACATGTCATGTGTCACACAGACAGCTTCCTGTGGACTTCAGTACTCTCTCCAGGCAGTGCTTCCACACAGTCTTCAATATTAGCACAGAACAATGAACCCTTGAGCCCTGGAACTCTGGAGTGATAGGACAAAGGGGCAGTTGCTTCACACTGGAGAGGTGGGGAAACTGCCCGAAGGGAGAAACATCTGGTTCCTGAGTCCTCTGGGTGGATGAGCCCGTCTCAGCAGAAATGGAGGGTTGCCACCTCTGGGTAGGAACCTAAAGCCCTTCTATCTGTGTAAAACTCTGCCCAGTGTCAAGCAATCAGAGGTGGGCCAGAAAATATTCGGCTTTTTAACCATCTTTAGCTAATTTTCACCATCCTCGACACTTCACGGTTTAATATCATAATCAGAAGGACAGAGCTTCATCATCTCTGCCAGTCTGGGGATTAGGGTACAGTGTTTTGGGGAAGTCAATCAGAAACTCCCCTTTCAAACCTCCCAACCCCTCCTTGAGGTCCATGCATTTGTATTTTCCATACACTTGGAGTAAACACTTTAAATAGAGACCTGGCTCTGTCCCAGGGGAGGTTCACCTTGAGAATCCTGCCAGGAAGGTTTTCGGAAGCATGTCTCTGAAGCAGGTCAAACATGGTATCCCCGTTTTACATTTCAGCGCATAAGCCCAGAGAATCTCAGGCAGGGTTTGCTCAAGACACAGGGCATGGTTTCCCAGTGTGAGCAGAACCTGGCCCTTGAACTTTGCTTCTGCTCTTAACAGCATCAACACATTCAAATGGGACCCATTTCTTCCCTTAGGTCCCGGTGAGATGCCTTATTTCTCTCCTTTCCCAGTGGCAGGGCTACTCCACTCAAGCGGAATCCAGCTCCTCTTGTAGCCACCAATGATTCAGACTTTAGATTTGCTGGAGTTTCTTGATGATAGTCACTAACAGCCTAGTTAGAAATAAATATAATCTAGTCAAGATACTCATGGGCTTTGCAGGTAGTTGCGTTCCAGTCAAACTTTCCTTTGAGCAACTCGCTTTGCTTCTCTTTCTCTATTATGTGGGTGTAATATCCACTCCATCATCCCAGCATTATTATTTATCTTTATTTATCTATTTATTTATTTATTTATTTTTGACTTGGCCATTATCATGTTATAATTCTTCTCTTGAGAGATTGTGGAAACAAAGAAAAATAAAAAATATTACCACCAATATGCTTTTAAATATAAAATATATTACTATTTTTACCCTTGAATAACGAATTCTCATTTTTCTGAAACAAGAAAAATAATATATCTAAATTGAGCTATCTTGAACTTACCTGTTGGACACAAAAGCAAAGCCGAATAAATGATTATAAAAACCCATGGGGTTTGACAAGACTTAAACTATTAAAGCTACAGAGAAATCACTTCCCGTGGTACAGGAGGGGATGCAGGAGTACAGCCCCATGAAAGACACCTGCTAAGAACCCAATCCCAGATGCACCAGGACCAAAACTCCTCCCCTGGGAGTGTATCCTGCAGTTTCTTCTGCAGATGGAGCCTAGGCTGTGAGTATAGAGACATCCACTAGAGCAGAGTTGTGAAACTTTTCCACTTACCGTCCATTCGTAGCCCAAGGAGTTCTACAGGACTCTGGGTTTATAGGTGCACAAACCAAACACGTAACAAATCTTAAAGTGATTTACTTTAAAAACAATCCTTTGATATATATGTGTGTGTGTGTATGTATTATGTGTGTGTACATATACATATATAAAATTATAAATTATATATATATATATATAATTTAGCCATTAGTTAAAGATGAGTGTAAATTTGCAAACCAATGAGGTGGAAATGACAGTTTATCGCTACAGCACGAACTACAGCCTGGCGAACACACAATGCTGGAAGACACAGACCATCTTCAGCATTGTTGAGAACTCATTGCTATTTTGGTTTTGCAACTATCAAGCTGAGAATACCCCACCATGTAGCAAAAACTGAGGGAGGGAGGCCTGCTTTGTTAGAAAATTTTGTCCTAATCCCAACACCAAATTCATGTAACAGCTTTTGTGGCCACATTGTAATGTAAAGTGTGTATGCTGTGTTCAGGACCCATGAGATGTTTGCTTATGCAAGCATTGTGAAAAATAGAACCAATTAAAATGATTACTCACAAGAAGAAAGGAACAGTAGAAAGAAAGAAGGATAGACTATCCTCCTGTCAAGATTTTTAAATTTTGATCTCAAAGAATACCTACAAAAATAGCTTTGAAAAGAGGGAAGTCTTTTCCATCTATTTAAAAGATCACTACCTCTCCCATGAACTGCCTCTCATCTGAGCACCCTGAAGCCTCCACCGCGGGCTCAGTCCACCCAAACAAACAAAACGTGTCTGCCATGTGACTCCCAGACATGTCTGCTCAGCTAAGCAGAAAGACACCAAGGGCACAGGGGGTCTTCTGAAGAGTAAAGTCTCTCATAGAGACTGATTGATATTCTCCTCTCATTCCATAGACCCCCGACACCCCAACCGTGAGGCAGGCGTCTGAGACAAGGGTCTCCCCTCTTTACATCCCATCATTTTACAATCCCAGCCTTTTACTCCATGGCTTGTCAGGAGAGCCGCTCTTTTTATGCTAATTGGAGTCGGCTGCTTTGGGCCCTGACACAGACATTTAGCGCTAACAGTCAATTACTCTTTCCTCAGCCATCTGGCAAAGGAGTTGAAACCAGCAATTTTAGGAGTCAGAATTAGACATCTGAAAATGAAAGTGCACACTGGCAAGCCGAGGGAAGAGGGGCAGGTAGTGGGGGTGCTATCAGTCCCGAGCTGCGGAGCTGCGATCTGGACTTAGAAGCCGGATGTTGGTCTCCCCCACACCATTGCTCTTTGCGGTGGACAGTGGACACACTGGAGACTAAACAATATGGCCAGAAACGGCAGCAGTGGCCTTGCTTTGCCTCCATCATCCTCCCTCTAGGTAGGTGCCTCTGTTTAGACTGTCTGACGGTGGTCTCCTAGCTGCTTTTCTCAGTTCAGCAAGGACTTGTGGGACATAGCGCCTTCTACACAGCATCTTCTGACCCTTCTAGTTTCCTGACTGTGCATCTCCCTCCCTCATGAGTCGGCCTGCTCTCTCTGCCCTTCTATATGAATATGTCATTCATTTCTCTTGTCAGCTCATCTTACTATATATTTGCGTGTCTGGGGCACGTATAGGTATAAAGGCTACAGGCAGATGGTGCTGACTTACTAAGGAAGAGGACTCCTACTAGACAGGTGGTTCTCAACATGTGGGTAATGACACCCTCAGGGATGAACAACCCTTTCATGTGAGCTGCATATCAGATACCCTGCATATCAGATATTTACATTATGATTCATAATAGTAGGCCTGTCATTGTCTTGACTACAGAGGAGGTCTAATAAATTGTCAAAACTTGGTGAAATCTCTTTACAGAAAACAAGCTCCTGGCTGTCACCAGGCTTCAGCCTTGTCCTTCTCCCAGAGTGAGATTCCTGGGGAGATCTCAAGTTCTTAGAATCCATTGTGTCAATAACCTGATAGTCCAACAGAGACTTGAAGCATCTCTCTTTAGAGTGTTTTGCTTGCCAGGACCTCTACAGTGTCTATCTGTGTTTCTGTCCTTTACTGAACAGCCCAGAACATCATGGTAGGAGCACATGGCACAGCAAATCTGTTTACTTCATGGTCCATATTCTGAAATCTCCTCTAAAGACGCAGCAGCAATGGCAAGCAGGCCACCAACAGTTGCCACCTCTTAGATTTCACATACCTCCCAGTAACACGAACCTGAGGAGCAAACATTTAGCCCCTGAGCCTCTGGAAGATACTCTAAAACCAAATTAAGCAAGGCCCACTCATCTGTGCTAAATTACATCATCAGCTCTTCCTCTAAATATGCTTACACACACACACACACACACACACACACACACACACACACACACACACGCCATTCTGCTCCCCTATTGAAGCCTCCACCATTTGGTTTTTCCTTGAGTTCCATATTTTAGGAATATCCCATGTACTAATTCATGTTAACAAGCTTGTATGTCTTTTCTTAAGTTAATTTGTCTATTCCCAATTTATTTCATCTTATTTAAAGCCACAATCCTTCATAAAAGGAGGGAGGAATTCTCATTGCCTTGCATATGGCATCAAAACAGTTCCCCATAAGACAGTATTTCACGGGCTGAGCTCGCCCTGTGGAATTCTCTTCAGCTCTGTCTGGATTTAGTATCACAAATTACTCATCTCTACATTTTTCAGGTTACCTTTTACTGATTCAGTGATCTAGATTTTCAACACCCTAAGATGGCCTTCTGCTTCCTATGGAAGCCCAGATGCCCAGTACTGTTGGACAGTACCCAGTCACCTCTGGGGTCAAGTCTGGGTGCTGGCTTTTGCCTTTCAGAGACTGGCCATCCTGTTGCCTACTCCGCTTGCTTTCACTCCTGTCATGAGTTTTCCATTTATCTATGGAACCCAGAATTCTCTAAAGCGAGTGACTGGCTCAGTGTCCAGTTCAACATACTAGTGTCTATTGCCACTCGGGTTGGATGTAGTTGAGGAAAAGGGAGCTGTGGGAGACAGACCATATATATATATCCCCTTAAAAGGCATTCATCCTGCACTGGAGACAGACTGTGGTGTGTCCCACGTTCAAATCTGCCACATCAACTGTCTCCTTCCTATTGACTGCTTGCTCTAAACCACACACAAAGTCACCACTAAAGAACACGGTTCCAGAGACCATGGTAGCCACCAGCAGCAATCGGACTGAACTTGGAAGGTTTGCAGGCTCATGGTCATTGTGTAGAGAGCTTTTGTTTCTTTAGCATCTTCTACCTTCATTCTCGAAAGGTCACCCACCCATACCTGCAGAGGTTGCAAAATGTCAAGCCATATATAATAATCTGTATTAAAAATTAAGAAATTTCACATGTAAATAAATCCAAAGTTATTGCTTGTGTTAAAATGTGAGAGTTCCAAACATACCCTCTCTCTGCTAATAATGAGCTGATCTCTTGAGGCCTCACCAGTGACTGAGGGGTTCATTATATTCCTGTGTGGCTGCCCCAGGCTATTCTAGTGGGCTTTAGGATTCCTAGCTGGTGCCCTGGGTTTACCTAAGATGATATCAACCTGTTCTCCATCCTAATTCACAAATTTTATGTGCCCAGCTGCCCTGAGCAGGTTTCTGTTCTTGGATACTCTCTCTGCCTCTGTGTTTTCCCTGCCCTGCCTTCACAGGCCAACCTCATTCTTTGTTGCTTTGTCAGGCCCCCATTTGACCTTGGCCAGTCTTACAGATATTCTTCCCTTACACCAATAACACAACCTTGCATTCTGAGCTGCTGGGGGAGTCTGAGCGTTCTAACATTCATCTTCCTATTTTCAACAAAGGGGCCATCCCACTAGCATGCCATGTATTGCCAGGACCCCAGAATCCTCTTTAAAAATTACTCAGGTGTTTCTCCTAATAATAGAATCTCAGACCTGAGACTTCTCCATTCAGTGGAGGAACCAACCTTCCTGAGGTTCATGAAAGCTCTGGGCAGAAAAGAAGATGAAGCAACTTGACCTTCAGGTGTAAGATCGCTCCTTTCTTTCCCAGCCTGTAGCTAGTTGGGATTATTTTTATCATTTTTCAAAGCCAGCCATGTTTATTTCCTCTGCTCCAGTGAGCTGTGCAGATTCAAGGTCTAGAAGGAATATTTAGTGGTTGCCATAGTTACCATTAGTCATATGAAGTTATAACATGTGTGCTGATGGCTCTCTTCACAGCTGTAAAAAGAAAGCATGTGCCAAAAAGCAGGCTTGCTAGGGCTCTGAGCATCTTCCTTCTGAAATGCATCTGGCCCCTCGGGTAATTTATCTTGATCTTGAGTTTAATTCACGCTTTTAAGATTTAAGCTAAGGAGGCTTTCCCAGAACATAAAAACCAGTAGAGGTAATTCAATCCCAACTCCTTATATTACAAACCAGAAAATGGAGATCAAGATCATAAATGATTTGGAGATACAGTCGGTCAGCTAGAATCATCAAAAAGGATGTAATTAGGAAGTGCCAAGGCCAGGATTCCTGTGTCCTTCCTAGTCTGCCATCCTAAGAATCCTAAGAACTAGGAGACTAAGTCATAGAAAGTCCTAGGACTGACAAGAATTACCCAGGGTCCATGTGAATTGAGGATATCTGACCCCACACAGATGGACTGGACTCCTTGAAGTGGGGCTGGAGCCAAGAACCGCAAACAAGTGCCAAAGCCGTGCTAGACTTGAGATAGCGTGAGTTTTAGGATTGGTGATGTCCAGATGGTATAAACACTATTTCAGCATGGGGTTCCTTGTTTGCAGGTGCTGGCTAGCTTTTTCAGAAGTGATGCCCCACCCAGGCTGAACCTCAATGTCCAACGGAACCTCCCATGCCCAGTAAGCACAGCACTGTGGCCTATAGTCTATTGCTTTGTGATTCACGGAGGGCAGAAATAAAACTGTACAAAGACTATCTTAAACAAGAAGTGCCCTGAAGTTAGAAGTGTAGCTTGCTTTTGCAGTCTTAATTCTTGGCTGGTAGAAGCAGTAAAATGGTGAAGTTAAGGCCAGACTGAGCTATATACTAGATCCGGACCAGCCCAGGCTACACTGTGAGATATATAACAACTAAATACAACCTGGGATCCCAGACTGGATGTTGGTTTAAAAAGAAAGAAAATCAATATGCAAACACTGCTAGTGTAATTCATGAAATGCAAATATTATCTATATATTAAGTAGTAGCGCTGTATCTATTTTAACTTTCGTGAATTTGATCATGATGCTAAGGATCTAAAAGAATTAAATGAGAGGCAGACATAAAAGAAAATGAAACAAAATGTTAAAAACAGATGCAGCTAGATCAGTGTTCTCAACCTTCCCAATGCTGTGACCCATTAATACTTCATGTTGTGGTGACCCCCGGCCATAAATTTGTTTCATTGCTATTCCATTTTAATTTTGCTTCTGTTATGAATCATACTGTAAATATATAATAGTCAGGATTTCTAATATGTTGACCCCCAAAGGGATCAGGACCCACATGTTGAGAACTGCTGATTTAGAAAGACAAATAGAGGTGAATCTTTGTACTCTTAAATTTTGTAGAAATTTAGGATGGTTTCAAGGTAAAAAAAAATACTTAAATTCTTCCAATTCAAGGGGTCTAATATGCAAATATCAGGTCATGGCCAACAATACAAACTCAAATTAACAGTCCCAACAATCATTGAACTATAACTTCAAGTTCTAAGCCAATGAAAATATATATAGATTTATTTATTCTTTAAGACACATTGAGTGAGTCCATCAGTAGTGGGACATGCCTTTTAATCCCAGCACCTGGGAGGCAGAAGCAGGGAGATCTCTGTGAGTTTAAGGCCAGCCTGGTCTACAGAGCAAGTTCTAGGTTGGCCAGGATAACATAGATAAATTCTGTCTCAAAAGACCAAAATTGGAGGAGGAAGAGGAGGAGAAGGAGGAGAAGGAGGAGGAGGAAGAGGAGGAGGAGGAAGAGAAGAAGAACAAGAAGAAGAAGAAGAAGAAGAAGAAGAAGAAGAAGAAGAAGAAGAAGAAGAAGAAGAAGAAGAAGAAGAAAAGAAACACTGAGTATTGCCAGTGTGAATGTGAGAAATTGTGCATAGCTTCATGGTGTCAATATTGTAGTAGACTTTCTAAATATCAGCAGACAATCTTGCGTGATCATCTTACAAAATGATGCTGGGACAGTTAAACTCAATTGTCAACTTAGTAAAATCCAGAATGACACTGGTGACGGTCCCGCGGGCATGTCCAAGGGATGACATTTTGCTTAAGTTAACTAAGACGGGAAAACACTCCCATTGTGGGTGGCACCATTCACTAGGCTGAGATCCTAGACTATATAAAAAGGGTAAAGTGGGCTAAGCATAAGCAACCATCATTCTCTGCCCCTGACAGTAGGTGCAATATGACCAGATGTGACAAGCTCCCGCCACTGTGACTTCCCCATGGTGATGACTCACAACCTCTATATGAACCAGAATGAATTCTCCTTTAGCTTGCTCTAATCAGGCATTTTGTCACTGTAACAAGGGTAAATAAGACAGATGTTGACATCTGTCACCATGTGATGGGAGGCATTTTATTTCTCTCACATCTTTGAAAACCCTTAGTTTCCTTGACGACTGTGATATTTATAGATGGTAGTGCATGACGTCTGAGTTTAAGTCACAAAAGACACTGAAAACTTTATCTTGTCTCCTGGGGTTTCTTGCTTTCTGGATAATGAGAGATGGCAACCACCACTCTAAAAAATGTGTACACACACACACACACACACACACACACATACACACACGTACACACGAACACACCGACAAACACACACACACACACGAGCACATGGAACAGAGAATTAATGTGACTGAGTAAAGCTTCACACAGAGACTCTAAAACCCCTTACCTACATTCTGGGCTGGAGAGGGAGCGGCTGCAGATGTGCGCGGCCCGGCTAAATAAGCAGAGTCCCTGGCTCACTCTACCCTCCAATCGTGTTTGGCTCAAGAAGCCTCACACGCATGCCTCTATAATGAACGGGATTAACAAGCTAGACATTACTCGGATTTTTAAAGCAAGCATTTGCTAGTGCCATCTGAAACCACACTGGACACACCCTGTCATCCTCATGTGGATACAGATGACAAGGAACTGATCAGCCACACATTGCTTTGTGCGTGTGTAGCAAATGCCTGCTAGTCCTGGGTTTTTGCAGGTGTTCCTAGGAATTCCTCCCTGTGTACCTGAGTCGCCCCTGGGTAGGCAGCCAGGATGCTGGAAGTGACAACAGTGTTCTTCATGGTATTACTGCCTCTTCTGTGTGACTTCTTTCAGTTCTCTAACACACAGTAGTTCTGCATTCTTCAAATAGCACATTGGAGGCCCTTGCCCTTCCCTGGGTACAATTATCCGTTAGAATTATAATACTCATATAAATGTCCCTTGACCCTAAATTCTTTTCTCTTCCACCACTGAAGTTGTAAGCTCTTTGTTAAGACCCTCCTTGTGTCTTCACACACCACCTTGGGCATCATGTGTACCCTTTCCACAACCCTGATCCCATACAGCCTTCAGTATGCCATAGCATATTACCAACCATTTTTAAGTAATTCGACTTAAAAAGACTAGAATCCTATTTTTTAAAATGTCTGCTTCCTGGACCCTGTGAGAGGAAGCAGAGCTGGGAGTGCTGTGTTTCAGAGGTAACCTCCTGCTCTCCTTGTTGACCTAAAGCTACTCATTGCTTTGCAATAACAGCGAAACAGGGCACCGGTTTTTCAAAGGGACACAGGACTGACACCCTGAGACAAGAATACTGACGTGCCTCTGAGCATGTGGGCTGAAATTGGGCAGAGCAGCTCTGTGTCCTTGTCACACAACCTTGGACATTCCATTTCCTTCAGTCCACAGTTTTACAGTCTGTACAATGGGATCTGTATGTACCTGCCTTATAGGGTTGTGGAAGGGATGAAATAAAACTTGTAATACATGAAACATGGGGTCTCAGAAAGAAAAACACCCTGACATACCTATCACATTGCACATCCAGTTAATGTCATGGGACAGAGAAGAGGGAGGTGTCTGTCCTTGTTCCCTCTCCTTTTCCTTCTGTCAGAGGGATTGTCCCTTTGCTTATTTTTAGAGCCACTGGCACAGCTGAGAAGGTCCAGCTACATACAAACACAGAATGAAACTCAGTATCACCGAATCACTTCCTGCAAGTTCCTTGCACACTCCTGGGACGTCTTCCTACTGGTTTCTCAACTAACCTCACTTTGAACTGACTGCTCCCTTTGCTCTTCTCTTGAGAACTTCTGGAGAAATACTCTTGTTTGTTCCAGCTGAGCACTCGCTGTCAGCCCTCAGTTCAGGCAGTATAAATTCAGCTAGATGAACTAAACTTTCTCAGACTTTGAAAGGGTCTCATTATTAGTGCCTCTGGGACATTCAGACATGGGGGATGGTGTTCCATCACCGGTCTAACAAGGGCTTTCATCTGGGGACTCAATTAGCTGAAATAGAAGAAAAAAGTGAAAAAAGATCAACAGAAAACCAAAAGTAGCATCTTCTCTCCTAAAAAATAAAATAAGAGACAATCATTGTTTGGAAGTGTGTATCAACAATATAACTTACAACACATGGTTTAGAAGCAACCTGTGTGCTCAGAGGGATGAGAAACTTGACGAATGGGAGCAAACCAGTGTTCTTGAGGGGGTCAAAGAAAAGGCAGGTAGGTCTCTGGGGAATAAAGCAAGGAATTTAGACCCTCTATTGAAAAAATGTGGCTCTGAATTCACTCCATAGTTGATCGCTTTGAATCTTTCCCCAAATCACCTTTGAAATAATAGGGAGGTCAACTGAGGAGAAAGATATACAAAAGAGTTCAAGAGAGAGAGCCAGGATCCATAACTCTCATCCTGCCCTGCGATGAGATCGTGTTCCAGGGCACGGGCTCTGGTCCTTTCCAGACACTGAATATGTTCAGATAACTCCTCGGCTAGTAATCCACACCAAATCCCCACGCTCCAGTGCTTCGTTCTGAAAAGCCCAGAAACAAGCCCCAGCCCAGGGCTCCCCGCACTGATCCTGTTGGACGGAGCAAGAAAGACGCTGCACAGCTGTTGGCCACTGGGCAGACCTTGGGGTGAGGTCATATTTGGAAACAGGAGACGAGCCAAGAGCAAAGATTAATTGGGGTTCTGGAAAAGCAAGTTTAAACAAAGTGCTCATGGACCTGGTGTGATTATAAACCGATCAGAACCAGGAGAATATGTGGCTGTCTTTTGCTCTTGTGTATTTGACCACTCTATAAAAACAGCTGCAACTTGCTGCTTTCCTGACTGTCCCCAGCCGGTGCTGGCTTCCAAGCTGAAATATCAGTTTAGATACTTCTCCCCACCCCATCTGCATTTACTTTCTTTTGTTTTAGAGTTTATTATTACATTTCTCCCTTCCCTCTGAAACACTCCCACACGCCCCTCCGTGTTCTCCTTCAAATTCATGACCTCTTTCCTTACTGCAGGAGGAAGAGAAGGAGGAGGAGGCATCCAGGACTGAAGAAGGACATGGATTACCATGATGTTTAGAAATCTTCTAACTCTATTATTTCCCTGAAATTATTTAATAATGTCCTGTATCAGCCATGACCCCTTTTGTAAGATAGTGACTCGGGGAATTTTGCCAGAACAGCTTAGTCCCAGCAAGGAAGGGAAAGCTGAGTCGCTAGGAACAGGCAACCTGGAGCCTTTGACACAAGTGGTTCAGCCTAAGCAACAGACCAACTATGAAAGCTAAGAGGTTAACCTTCCTGCTCTAAGGACACTGTTAAAGGTTCAGACAGGCTTTCTTCTGTTCAACAAAGTCTATGTCTTCAGTTGCTACAGCTCCCATGATAGAATTTGATAAAACTTTTGCCAATTTGGGGATGGAGAGATGGCTCAGTGGTTAAAAGCACTTATTGCTATTTCAGAGGGCCCAGGTTCAGTTCCCAGAACCCACATTAGCAAGGCCACAACTTCCTGTAAGTTCTGTTCTAGAGGTTCTGACACCTGTTTCTGGTCTCTGCAGGATCCTGCATAAACATAGCGCACATAAACCCCCATAAACACACATAAAAGTAATTAATAAAGAAATCATTTTAGGAGTCAGGCATGATGGTGCATACCCTTTAATCCTAGCACTCAAGAGGCAAGGCAGGTGGCTATCTGTGAGCTCGAGGCCAGCCTGGTCTATTTGAGGTAGTTCCAGGGCAGCCAGGGCTACACAGAGAAACCCTGTCTTGGAAAAAAAAAAAAAAGGAGGGGGAGGGATGGAGATAAATACTTTTAGAAATGATTACCATTTTGAGTAAAGTGAAAATTTTGTTTAAAAATTATATCTTTTGATACAAGTGGAAATATAGTGGCTTTGCAAACTCTATATTTTCTGTCTTGTGTATTTACTGAACAAAAATCATTTTGTAGCAGAAACTTCCTATCTAAGAGAACTACATCAAACCTTAAGGTTTACAATACAAAAATGTGTTTTTATATCAACATTAACTAGTTTAAACTCACGTTCAAAAGAGCGTAGAGGAGGCTCATTCTTCAAGTCCAAGCCACATGTGAGGTCAAGACAGTCTAATTTGGAAAATCAAGCAAGGTGCAGCCCAAGAACCACCCTTAAAGGTGGAAAGAGACTTAATCATCAATCTGTTAAGAGCCTTGACCCATTCATGGTCTTGCAAAGAACACAGTACATTACTGTAATGGTCTATGGGTAACTGTGATCATGAGCTCCACATGCCTTGATCAGCTTCAGGTGCCTGCTTATGCTTGGGCCTGAAATTTCTGCGTAAGTGGAAAATTGTAGGTTCTTGATGGACAGTTGGGTGTACTGGGGTTGGCTGCTACTAAGAAGCAGCAGCAGCGTTCTAGATAGACCCTTCTGTGAGACGAAAACGAACTAAATCAGGGCTATGTTTCCAACCAAAGACTCTAGAGCAGCCGTTCTCAATCTCTGGGTCCAGACATCTTTGGGAGTCGCATATCAATGCCCTGCACATCAGATATTTACATTATGATTCATAACAGTAGCAAAATTACAGTTATGAAGGAGCAACAAAGTAAGTTTTTCGGTTGGGGGTCACCACAACATGAGGTTGTATTAAAGGGTCACAACATGAGGTTGTATTAAAGGGTCACAGCGATAGCAAGGTTGAGAACCACTGCTCTGGAGTAAGAGAAAGGCGGGAATGCTGGAGAGAATGTTCTCAAAGAGATAAGAAAGAAAATGGGCATCTCCCTCTCCTAAACACGGCAGCCTGAGAGCCAAGGAAGAATGGTGGAGGTTCAGAGCAGAGGCAGGTAGGAGCGGGACAGGAAGTCGGGGGGAGGGGGTGGGTCTTGGTAGCTTCCTGCACCTGTCACAGTGAAAGCATGTCTCATTGGGATGAACTGTGGCACAGGCCAGACGGGTTCTGAAACTGGTTTGAGCTGTAGTGGTCAGTAAATGGCAGTGAGTTGAGCTAGAAAAATATGGATAAAAGAAAAAGAGCAAATGTTTTGGTTTGCTTTTAAAAATGGGAGGCAACACTTAGAGCCAGATATGTAAAACCTGCTATTCAATCAGCAGCCCCTGCACAGTAGACACCAGGCAAAGGAACCAACTTCATTATCCAGTCTGCAAGGCACACGATGGAAACCAGTAAATAATTCTTCCCTTTCTTCCATGCCCCAAATTCCACGTGGGTTTCCAAAGTCAGCCCGTCTGGCTCTCCTCACCACAGTACAGCCTCCAGCCTTAATCTTTCATATGTTAACCTTTTATTATCTAGCTGCGTGATATCAGGAAAGTTAATAATAATAATAATAAAAACTTCTCGAAGCCCTGTGGGTGATTTTGGTTTTTGTTTGTTTTCTTTTCACTTGTAGTAGAAATGGATAGTGGATAGGACTCTACCTCCTCCAAGGCCCCATCCAAAACTCAGGGGAGCCAGCTCAGAGCCACATCACTGCAAGGTGGTTAGGAACAGGGGTACTTCAGCCACGACTTTGGGAAAAATAGAATACTGGGAGAATGTTAAAAAGGAATAATAATCAGGGCTGGAGAGACGGCTCAGAGGTTAAGAGCACTGACTGCTCTTCTAGAGGTCTTGAGTTCAATTCCCAGCACCCACATGGTGGCTCACAGCCATCTATGATGAGATCCAATGCCCTCTTCTGGTGTGCAGACAAAATGTAGACCGAACATGGTATACACAATAAAAAAAATATTTAAAAAAAGGCAAAAAACCACAAACCTGTTTCATGATGGGTGGTGGCAGTGCACATTTAAAAAAAATAATAATAATCATCATTCCTAGTAACAGTGCTTTTTCTTTTTTTTATGCCTAGTGATTAAATGAATGAAGTTTGCATGTCCAGCAAAAAATTCTGCCCTGGTCTGCAATCAAATGTCCACCCAAGAGGAGATATGAAGTCACATGATTTATGAATTACCAGATATAGCATTCCTCTGATGATTTTATAGAGTGCCCTAGTGTTGTAATTAAGGAAGCCAGCGGGGTGCCTCTGCTCACTGCTATCTAAATGAATTCTGATGTGCTCAAGTCAGGGAACAACATGCAGTGGTGTGAAATCTCTTCTGTTCGGTGCTCCCCGTGGACAGCACAAACCAGCCACTGTCTCCTTCGGCACAGCCTTGACTATCTCATTAGATCCTAATCGCTGGCTCTTGATGAATAATCAGCCAACTGCTCTGAGTGTGTCTCCCCACTTTCCGGGAAAATTGCCTTACCTGTGTGTATTTCTCGTTGTGTCCCTGAAAACTCAGCAAGACCAAAGGAGTGCAGTTTGGCTCCCGGGGCTTGAGATGCACCCTCTGCCAAAAAAAAATTACCTGATCTCAGTGGTCATCATAAGCCAAGGGAATAATTTTTTTAAAATTTATAAATGATACCCAGAATCATCCCAGGTCTCACTTATCAAGGGACTTGGAGGTAACAGAGTACTCAACTAGTCTTCTTTTTTTTTAATTATTGATTTTTATTGAGCTCTCTTTCTCTGCTCCCCTCTCTGTCTCTCTCTTCCCCCCTGCAGCCCTCCCCCAAGGTTCCCATGCTCCCAATTTATTCAGAAGATCTTGTCTTCTTCTAATATCCTATTAAATCATTCTTTACCTTAACTGACGAACCCTAACCCACAACATGCGCTTGTATTGTACAATCAACCCTAAGTATCTTTCTCTCATTGTATTGCCCAACTCCTCCCATTCAGCCCCCAAGTCGGAAACAACTTCTGATTCCTGTTCTCGCCACACCTTAGTCATAGTATCCTCCGGGGTGATTTCAGAGTCCATGTGGGTGCCCCATAAGATGTCTTGCCTTGCAGTTCTTAGGCCTCCTCATGCCAAGAACCTCCGTTTTATTTCAGTTCTGCCACCCATGTGCATAACCACACCCTGAAACTGGTCACTCCGTAGAACTGTCTCACTGATGGAAACCTAATCTTCACTAACCCTACAGACGGACCACAAAACCCACCTAAACTTCCGGTTCTCTCCGCTAATCCTTCAAACCTGTTTTTCAACCTCGTGAAACTGCTAATCCTCTGACCCACTGTTCTCTGCATCCGTGCACTGACCAGTCAGGCTGCTTCTGTTTCTTCTTTAGCCTAAATGTCCTCTTCATTCTCTTATCAGTTAGATTCATCTTCTTGATCCATTGTTCTTCCTCCAAATGAGTCTGTCAAAATCCTTGACTTGAGTAATTCCTAACCTGGCTCTTCCCTCTGAAATCTCACTTGAGCAGGGAGGTCAAGGAGGAAAACTGCACAAGGCGAACTTACAAACCCATGATCTTCACCCTAGATGTTACCTTGGCAATGCAGTATAACCGCGGGGTTCACACCATTGTTCTCCAGAAATCCCATTTCAAACCCTCAGCACACACACAGAACTCGCCCATCCTCTAGAACGCACTTCACAGTAGAACCCAGCTCTTGTCCTTACCAAACTGAAAGTAAGAGTAGGAATCCCTCACCTCTCCAAAATCTTTCTCCTGCCCCCATCCACCCACCACATCTTCATCGCCCCCCCTTTTTTTTTTACCTCCTTCCTACCCAATCACCTAGCCATATCCTTTTTCATATCTAAAGCTAATCCTCTAGCCTAGGCTAGTCCCTCTTTTTCTCATACTGCCCTACAATATTTGGGCTCAAGAGAAGTATGGAAGAAATTGCAAAATATCATAAAATGAATAAAAAGGAAAACATTATGTCTACTGTGTGGTATTCGTGAAGCCTGACTTAGTGAAAAATTTGCACTGGTTTAAAATATTAGGAAAGGTCTCAAATTAGTGAAGTTAATTACATTTTTAATAAATAAACTAGGTTTGCAAAGAATAAAGCAACCAAAATAGAAAAAAAGCAAATGATAAAGGACAGAAAAGAAATCAATGAAAAATAAAAATTAAAGAGAAGTCATATCAAATATCAGCTCTTGGTAAGAACCATAAATAAAATATACCTAGCTTGACAGACCACTCAAAGGAGACAAGAGAGGGAGGAGATGTAGATGGCCAGTCTCAGGAACGAGAAGATTGACAGCTGACACAGATTTCTGAAATAATGAGGATAACGTTATGAGAACTTTATAGCAATGCTCTCGCCAATGAGATAGCAAAACTCCTTGACAACACAAATTACCAAAGCTATGGTGATGGAGGACTAGGAAAGGGATTTATGAATGGAGCACAGGACGACATTGATCAGTATTGGGTGCATTTCTTTTTCTTGATTGCAGTAATGATAAATTATATTCAACAAAGCTGTTTTTTTTAAAAAAATAAGTAATTAAAAGAACATCAGAAAGAAATATTTTAAAATGCTTTAATTAGATGTTGTGGTGGTTTGAAAGGAAATGGCGCACAAATGGAATGGGCCTATCAGGAGGTGTGGCTTTGTTGGAGAAGGTGTGGCCTTGTTGGAGGAAGTGTGTCAGTGTGGGGGCGGACTTTGAGATCTTTTTCTCAAGCTTCACTCAGCGTGCCAGTCAGTCAGCTTCCTATTGCAAGATGTAGGACACTCAGCTATTTCTCCAGCACCACATCTACCTGGAGCCACCATGCTCCCTGCCATGATGGAGTGAACCTCTGAACTATAAGCAAGCCCCCTCAATTAAATGTTTCTTTATAAGAGTTTCTGTGGTCACGGTGTCTCCTCACAGCAATGAAACCCTAACTAGGACAGACGTTTTTCTGTGGATCTACTCATGAAGTTCATTATTTAGATTCTATTACAAATCAGTTTCTTGTGAGGTAGTTCACAGGTGCTCACGGCACAGTGTTGTCTATGAACACTATAGCTGACAATGATGCTGAACTGGTATCAACAGTAAAACAGCTAAGCACTGGCCACCCTGGTAGACGGTGGAACAGCTCACGTGGGATCTGAGTGCACCGGCCACCCTGGTAGATGGTGGAATGGCTGGGCATGGGACCTGAGTGTTCCGACTTCAGTTTCCACACAAACTGAAGGGCACCTTTCATCAGGGTCAGCATTTCACAGGAACCCACAGTTCGGTGACAAAGCAGAAACAGCTCTGGGCATTCATCCGAAGAGCTCGCAGAATGGAGTCCAGTCCCTGAGGTGCTTGCTGTCCCAGCATAAGGATGTGATCTGCCATCCAGGATATAATCAAAGATATGTTCCCTTCCACTCCGATTCCCTCTGAGAACGAGGCGCTCACTGACCTCAAGGAGAAGAGACCGGGTAGGAAAAGGTCAGCTTTGATATTATGAGAACACAAGAGCGCCTTGTGTGGGGCACCTCGGCCATTTAGTCATCTCATTATCCAGCAGCCAGACATTTGAATCAACCCCATTGACGGGTGACAGCAAGCCATGCCCTCTGGGCTTGCCCTTCCCCATGCCAAACCAAGCAGGCAGACTTCAGTCATTGCTCACAGCCAGGACCAGGTCAACAGTTCTTAGGTCTATGGTTAAGCAAGGCTTAAGTCACAGAAAGTTGGAACTGTTGAGTTGCTTGGGGACGCTTTCCTTCAAAGGCATTAAGGGAATGTAAAGACAGAGCAATGACAAACATGTCCATAAATGCTACTCAATGGAGCGCTGTCTCTAAAATTTAAAATGTACATCTTTAGGCTTGAGGGGTTATTTATTTTTTTTTTTGAAATTTAAATTCTGCGTTTCTAATTTGGATTTTTACTGAATACCTATCCTATGCCAGGCATAAAATGTATTTCATATTTGCTTTCTGTTTTGGTTTTTGAGAGAGGGTCTTGATATGTGGCCCACACTGGCCTTGAAATAACAATACTGATGCCTCAGCTTCCAGGATGCAGGGATTGCAGGTGTCCATCACCATCCCCAGACACAAAGTTCTACATTCAAAGCACACTTCCTCATTTCACTTATCACACATTTTCCTTATTTTCATTTACCGTATGCTCTATTTGCCACTATTGACATTCTGTTCTCTTACATCAATGAGCTCAACAGCATACATTTTCTGTAAGCACAGAAAAGAGAAATAGTTCATCACTCAATATCCACAGAGGACTGACTTCCAGGACAGCCTCCCTCCCAACACGCCAACATTCACAAATGCTTAAGTCCATCATTTAAAATGGCACAGAAGATGTGCCACAATATAATAGCATAATATAAGCTATATCTTTTACAAAATCATCTGATTGCTTATAATATCTAATGTGATGTAAATGCTATGCAAATCATAGTTATCTTTTATTACTTGCAGAATAAAGATGATAAAAATATCTACACATGTTCAATATAGAAGCAATTGTTTTTAAGTATCTTTGAGCCATGGCTGGTTGGATGGACATAGAGTCCATGGGAAACACCCAATTGCATCACGATTTTCATGTTTTGTTCAACTCATCATCCCTCTGCATTCTTCGCTTTAAACATCAAAAGTATTTTAAGGAAGGAGAAACACGAAAATCTGGTTAAGCTCCCCAAACTCTTAACCCTTAATTTAGTTTTTCCCATAATGAAAGTATAGAAAAGTCTAACGGCTTCCCCTACAACAGAATGTGACAAACATGAACTGTGTGTAGACCCTTGTGATGATTCTCCTGCTGCAATGATTCCCACATACAGTATAAATGGAACAGAGTGTTAGTAGGTAATGAGATAAAAGATTTACTTAGAACGTTTAGCAAACTTTGAGTTGATTCATGAGACCCTGTTAGGGTTTTATTGCTGTGAAGAGACACCATGACCACGGCAACTCTTATAAAGGAAAACATTTTATCGGAAAGGCTTGCTTACAGTTCAGAGGCATTGCCCATAATCATCATGGTGGGAAGCATGGTGGCATGCAGACATAGTTCTCTCTGGAGAGGTGGCTGAGAGGTCTACATCAGGATCCGCAGGCAGCAGGAAGAGACAGTGAGCCACTGGGCCTTGCTTGAGTGTCTGAAACCTCAAAGCCACCCCTGTTTCCCAGTGACACACTCCCTCAACAAGGCCATGCCTATTCCAACAAGGCCGTATCTCCAATAATGCCACTCCCTATGAGTCGAGGGGGGCCATCCTCATTCAGACAACCACACTGTCATTCCTTAATATCCTTAAGCTTTCCAGGCAAATGATATCCGTGAGAGGCCTGAGTTTGCTAAGCATTTTTCTAACGACTTATTCTTTAACAGCTATGTAAGAATGCTTTTATCATTTCCACTTCTGAACAGAAGGAACTGAAGTATATAGATGTAAAATAACTAGATTTCATATTTTAGTAAGTCATGACAATGAACTTGAACCAAAGCCTGCTAAATTCCAGAGTTGAGCATAGAGCAGCTAATAGCTCTGTATTTTGTCTCCACAAACATACCTATCTAATATATCTTCTTGTCTGTACTTTCTTGCTCCTTCTGTGCCTGTACTAGTTAAAAATAAAACTGTTTCTACGTCACCAGTCAAGGGACTCACAACCTAATTCTTCAATGTGCAGAAAAAGAGCTAAATTCTAAGAAAAAGACCTAACTTGAGCTTTATGTATTTCTTCTCTTCCTTTGGTTTTTCAAGACAGGCTTTCTCTGTGTTAACGGCTCTATTTGTCCTAGAACTCACTTTGTAGACCAGGCTGGCCTCGAACTCACAGAGATAGATGTGCCTGCTTCTGAGCTTTAAGTATAATTTTTAAATTTAAATAATCTCTTCCCCAGTCTATAAACAGTTTTACTGATCCCTATATGCACTGTCTCTATACACTTATTTAATTTAGTTTGGCATCTTTGGGGCACATAAAATATCTTTAAACAAGAAAAGAAAGAGGCCTTCTTAAATGTCATTAACAGCAATAGATTTTAAGAATCATTAAACATCACTCATAAGAGCATCAAATGTCTCACGGGTGTGAAACAATGCCCACTGGCTGCCATGGTTCTTTTCATTGTCAACCGGCCCCATTTGGAATCCCCTAGGAGACACACCTCTGGATGTATCCTCAGGGATTTTCAGAGATGTTTAAGGAAGGATGGTGTACCCTGAATGTGGATAGCACCACCCCATGGGCTGGCTTCCTAGACTGAATATTGTAGCAGACTTTCTTAGACCACTATCCAAGTCAAGACATGGAGACATATCAATCATGACTGCTCGGCCTTAGTTTAGGCTGGTTCCACTAGTTCTTATAGCTTAATTTAAGCTGTTTTCCTTCATCTATGTTTTCCCTCAGGACTTTTTACCTTTTTTTCATTCTGCATGTCCTACTTTTCCTGCCTGACTGCCTGGCCCTGGGGGAGGGGAACATCTACCTTTCTTCCTCCCTATCCCTCTACTGCCCCACCACCCCTCTACTGCCTAACTATTGGCCATTCAACTTTTTATTAGACCAATCAGATGCTTTAGGCAGGCAAAGCAACACATCTTTAAACAGTTAAGGTAATACTCCACAACAGGGTATAAAAGGGACAAGATCCCAACATTCATTTCGTCTACTTCTCAACTACTGTTCCCTGCGCCTACCACCAGGCCTCCCTGACACAGTGAGCCTCTTACCCTGAACCAAAAGAAATCCTCTTTCTTTTTTTATTTATTATGTATACAATATTCTGTCTGTATGTCTGTATTTATTTATTATGTATACAATATTCCGTCTGTGTGTATGTCTGCAGGCCAGAAGAGGGCACCAGACCTCATTACAGATGGTTGTGAGCCACCATGTGGTTGCCAGGAATTGAACTCAGGACCTTTGGAAGAGCAGGCAATGCTCCTAACCATTACAGATGGTTGTGAGCCACCATGTGGTTGTCGGGAATTGAACTCAGGACCTTTGGAAGAGCAGGCAATGCTCTTAACTGCTGAGCCATCTCTCCAGACCCCTGAAATCCTCTTTCTTTAAATCAGTGATTTTCAACCTCCCTAATGCTGCAACCCTTTAATACAGTTCCTCATGTTGGGGTGACCCCCAACCCTGAAGTATTTTTCATTGTGACTTCATAGCTATAATTTTGTGACTGTTATGAAACATCGTGTAAATACCTGTTATGCAGGGTATCTGACAGTGTGAACCCTGTGAAAAGGTCATCCAATCCCAAGGGGTCATGACCCACAGGTTAAGAACCAAGGCCATAAATTGTAGGGTCAGGTCTTTCGTTTCAGTAACAAAAAACGAAACTAAGTACCCATGAGAAAGCTCAGCGTGTAAAGGTACTTGCTGCTAAGACTGACAACCCGAATTTGATCCCCAGGACCTGCATGGTCAGGGGAGAAATGACTCCCACAAGTTGTCATTTGACCGTCACACATTCTCCATGGGTCATATAACTAAAATAAGAAAGTAGGAGGTTGGCACTAAGAAGTAGGGCAGTTGCTGAGATAAACCCAACCGTGTGGGTCTTAGGGCTTTGTGACTGGTTTGTGGAAAGAATGTGAATATTACTTCAGATAGAGAAGCCCTAGGATACTATAAATTGCGGTTAATGGGCCATTCTGGTGGGTGTCTGAAGACCAGAATTCTGACAGAAAGGTAGACAGTAGAGACTGCCTACTAGGTTTCGGAAGGAAAGGGACCTTCTTTAGGAACTCAGCTAGAGGCCATTCATGTTACATTTTGTCCAATATAAAATTAAAATAAAACAAAACCTTGCTGCTTTCAATCTAAAAACCGGAGCGAGGCTGAAGCCAAAGGCCATAGACTAAGTTGGCCAACACTGCGCATGCTCTACACTACTCCTACCGACAGCCCTGCGTTATCTCTTTCCAGAGGGGAAACACGTCACAATCGGCACGCCAGTGCTGTGTGGAGTTCCTAAAACCCTTCTGAGCCTGGCTCTCTACACCAGGCTTGGGAGATAGGAGCTGTTATCAGAGAGGAAGTAAGATAAAAACACTGGGCTCAGTTCAGTTTAGGCCCTGTTCCCAGAAAAGCCCTAACAAAGCAATCCCTGCCTTCATTTTTCTCAGGAGTCTTGCCTGCCCTTGTCATTTCAACCGTCCTAAGCACACGAAATCAACCCAAGTCCCTGCAATGTCTCTACAGCGTTGGCGCTGTCTCCTGTGCCTCTCATTTGCTGAAGAAGATGCAGGATGCCCAGCAATGGCATGGCGGGTGTACCAGCTTGATGGACAAGAAGCATCATTTCAGAGACCCAGGGCGGCCTGGAAGCTGTTAGAAATGCATTGCCTGTGAAGATATTTCAAGTGGTAGATCAGGCTTGCTTTTAAATATCCTGCTGTCTTTCTTGAGTTAGCATTCCCTGTGACTTCCAGTATTCTTATGTTGAAATTAAGTATGTGAATGTACGCGATAAAGAACTGAGTAAAATCATCCAGATCCAAAGGAGGGGAAAAACAGATTCACTAAGATGAACTGCCTCCAATATACCGAAAGCGCTCCGAGCAACACAGCAGTCTCTAGGAAATCCTCCCGTCTCATCCTCCGGAAACAGTAAGAAGGAAGAGGAGATGGGAACATGTTTGTTTCTGTACAAACAAATTCTAAAACTCATCGTTCCTGGTGTTAAGCAGAACCTGGGATCCACATGTGTGCCTTTTAAGCTCATATCTGGAAACTACATGCAAAAAATTTGAGAGTATTTTTTTTACCCTATTGTCCTGTATGAAGTCTGCTTTATAAGATGAACTAGCTAGCTTTTCATTTTTTTTTTTCTGAATAGCACGGTGATGGTGATAAGAGCCACCATTTCTTGAGCGCTTACTACTTTCCAGGTACACACTAACTACCGTCTATACCATTTACAGATGACAAACTGTGCCTGGGATGGTAGAGCCAACCCATCCTTCCTCTGTACTCCCTGAGACAATTTCCTCTAAGAAGCCATCTGTCTGACCTTATACCCTCTCAGCTTCCTCTACCACTTCTTCCCTTCTGCTCGCTGGAAATACAAGATTATGATCATCTGTCTGCACATCTGTCTTCACACTAGCATGTAAAAGGCATGATACACACATACATACACACATAAGTGCATACATACATACATACACATTGAGGTGGTTTGAAAGTAATTGGCCCCCATAAGCTCAGTGGCACTATCGGGAGGTGTGGCCATGTTGAAGGAAGTGTGTCACTGTGGGGGCAAACTTTGAGGTCTTATGTTTCACTCAGTATCACAGCTCACTTCCTGTTGCCTTCTGATGAAGATGTAGCCAGCACCATGTCTGCTTACACACCACCATGCTCCCTGCCATGATGACAACGGACTGAACCTCTGAAACTGCAAGTGAGCCACCCCAGTGAAATGATTTCCTTATAAGAGTTGCCGTGACCATGTCTCTTCACAGCAATAGAAATCTAAGATACACAAACATACATTATATCCATGTTAGGGCTTGGCATTCTCCCCACCTGTCATACTGCTTGATAATGATAGGAAAAACTCGAGAAACGTCTGTGAATGAGCACATGAATGTATTATTAAATAAAGAGAAAAGAGTTTAGGGAAAGGAAATAACAATAGATTTTTCCCTTTGAGGCACAGTATAATTATATACCCAAGACTGGACTCTAGTTTGTGATCCTCCTGCTTCAGCGTCCAGGAATAGTCAGATTATAGTCTGGGCCATTATGCCTGCCTTGGGAACAACTATAGAAACAATAACGTGAGAATATGTCCCCAACATGATTCTAATATTTTCTGTGGATTGTCTGTGTAGACACTGTCGTATTCCAGGTCTCCTGCACATTGTTCTAGTTTGGCGTTCTATTTCTGTGATAAAACACCATGACCAAAACCAAATTGGGGAGAAAAGAATTTATTTGGCTTATACATACTAATCACAGCTCCCTGTTGACTCTCAAAGCCAAGGGAAGGAACCTAGAGGCAGGAACTGAAGCAAAGACAATGGATGACCACTACATAATGGTTTGTTCCCTGTGGTTTACCCAGCTTTCTTTCTTATTCAACCAAGGACCACCTGTCCAAGGTTGGCACTGCTGACAGCATGTTGGACCCTCCACACCCACCAACCATCAGGAAAACGTCCCACAGACTTGCCTACGGGCCAGTCTGATGGGGGCCTTTTCTCAGCTGAAGCTCCTTCCTCCCAGATAACCCTAGCTCATGTCAAGCTGACAGAAACCTAGCCCGCAAGCCAGTAAAGCCCATCATGTTTCTTAGACAGAATTTCACAGGGCTGCTACAAGACTTGGTGGTTAGTGAGCCAGGCTTAAAGTCCATCTGAAATTTGGGCACCTGACTCTACCTGAGCTACTCAGTCAACCCTCTGAATTGCTTTTGCTGGTCTGTGATATGGGATTTTCTCCCCTCGTCATCCTGCCTTCTTCTTCCTCAAGTGCTTACTTTCCTTTTCCTCCTTTTTGACTCAGTGTAGCAGAGGGTAACCTTGAACTTCAGTTTCTCTTGTATTCATCCCTGAGTGTTAGGGTCACAGGTGTGTGCTACCACACCCCATGTGTGTGGTCCAGGGCCTTTTATGGGGTAGGCAGGCAAGCACTCTACCAACTGAGCTCTGGCCCCCACACGATGATTTAGGAAAAAGAAAGATCAGACTGTAAAGGTGAATGCCTTTATATGGGAAAAGAGTAATTCAATGTTCCTTGCTTTAATAGGTGGGCATCGTGAGGGATTTAGCTCTCTGACTGTGAAACATACAGCATGGAGCAGATAGAAGAAAAATGCCCTCAGCTGAGTACCCTGTGTATGCCACACATTGTACAAATGCCAGCCATTGAGGGGTCCTTATGTGGTGATCACACTTGCACAGAACTGTTTGCCAGACTGGACACTGGTGCCGTATCTTACTGATTTCAGAACTCATGATCTTTTCCTCAACTCCCTACAACCTGCCTGGAATATCCACCAACAGTGCACAAAACGGGCTGGTACTTTGCTCTCATGGCTAAAAGTTTGGCAATGCAATGGAACTTGCAATATTATATGAATTATTATTTTGTATTTCCTACTGAGAGGGTATTAGACTAAGTCAGCCACTTTACAGGACCTTTAAGAAGACCATAAATAGCTTCATGTTTCCCTGCCCAAGCCCAGGAGCAGAAGACACACAGACCTGAGTCTGTTCTAGCAGTCTCTAGACCGTGACCCATCTACAACTGAAAGGCATGGAGTTAGAGCCTGTGCCCTGGCTCTCTAGCTGCGGTGAGCTAGCAGTGTGTGGTGCCTTATTGTGCAGCTTTATCCTCCAGTGACTGGCATTTTAGGATGATCACAGGCATTGCCCAAAACGGACAACTTGCCTTGGGGCAGCCAGCAAAGACTGCATGCTCTTTGATACCCTAATGAAGTGTAAGAGCCCTGGTGGGATAGAAGATGTTTGAAAAAGAGATCATTGTGGTCCTCCCTCTGCTATGCCCTTTGTTTTGTTCTCCTGTTTCTAAAATGCAGGATGAAAAGGTCTGGCCTGAAAATCTAGACAATGAGGGTTGACTTTTATTTGCACCAATGGGGAAAACAAACAACTTGAAATCCTAGAAAGGTTACACAAATGCCTGAAAACCATCTAATGAGTCTGCCCAACTTGAGTATGGCTCCTTCCCTCAGAGGTCAAAGGCAAATTGCTTAAGGGTCACCCAGGAATCCAGACAAGCTGTTTCCCTGACCACACCTCTGAGCTGTGTGAATGAACCTTTTCTGGGCTAGACTGCTTTCCTCTCTTCAGCCGGCTGAGCTTGAGGGCTTGAGGTCAGGATATGACGAGTCTCCTACATTGTCGAAATACCTGTTGGGTGATATATGTGTGCTCATTACACAGCTATTACTTGCCAGGCATCTAGAAGACAGCCTCTCTCTACGCTTTCCTTCTTTTTTCCGGACGAGGTGTCATTAGGTGTGTAACACGCACAGTCTATGATGGTGAAGAAAACTATGAGGGAAAGAAATGGCCTCGGAAGATGGGGAAAACCTCAAGAGCCAGGCATTGGGAGGTGGCAGCAATTGAAGTTCTGGGAAGGGCACACCTGTAAGAGATGCACAGAGGCCCTGAAGTGGCTGTGAGAGAGAGACAGGAATGAGGAAGAATTCCAGGGGCAAAGCCAAAAGAGCCAGGAACTGGGTATTTGAAGTCCTGTGAGCAACGTAAAGGAGATGGGATTTTATTCTTGTCAAATGCAATGCCATTCAAGGACAGGACTAGAAAATGGCTTGGTACAATCTTCATGGTGTCATTGCCAAGTCTATGAAAAGACACTGACTACAGAGAGTAAAAGAGAATCAACGAGGCCAAGGGCCAGCACAAGAGGTGTGGACTCGGAGGGGGGGGGCACTCTGGGCCATGTTCAATTGGAGGTCTCTGTTACAGGTCTAGGAGGGAATGTTAATGACGCAATTGAACATGTGAGTCTGACTGAAAGACGAGCGTTGAATTAAAAGTATAGATTTGAAGGGGCTGGAGAGATGGCTCAGTGGTTAAGAGCACTGACTGTTCTTCCAGAGGACCCGGGTTCAATTCCCAGCACCCACATGGCAGCTCACAACTGTCTGAAGATCCAGTTGCAGGGGATCTGACACCTTCACACCAATGCACATAAAATAAAGTTAAATAAACCATAAAGAATATTTTTTTAAAAAGTATAGATTTGAATATCACTGGGATTTGTAAAGTCAATGAAGGAGCCATCAGAGGACAGAAAGAGAACTCTGGAGAAATCCACCACCCAGAGCCACACAGAGGGAAGCCTGCACAAAAGACAAACGGGAGGCCCTTGTGGTATAGTATGACAAAGAAGCCTAGACAAGACTGTCACAAGAGGAAAACTGATGGCTGTGTCAGACTCTGCTCAAGAGGAGAGGAATCAGGCAGCAGTTGGTCAGACCGTAGTCTTGGTACCCCAATTCTCCACTGCAGTAGACTGGGGACACATAACCTGACTCATCTAAAGCTTTTATGATTTTGATGACACGGGCATAAATATCTCCTCCTTTCACTGTCCCTTAGACATCCCCGAGGATTCTGCCGTCCTCAATTCCCCTATGGATTTTACCGGAAGAGAAAGTCAACAAAAGGAAATGAGTCAATTCATGAATATCTCCCTGGGTCCTCTAACGACACAGGGACAGTTTTGCTGAGTGCCCTGGGGATGCCAGGCTAAGACCAAGTGTTGACAGTGGCATCTCCAGTTTCACTCAATAGCAGGAAACCTGGCAGATCCGGTTTGACAGCCTCTCTCCAACCCCCTTCTAATCTACCCAGGATCAGATCTGCTGTCACCCCATTCTTCAGGATGAATCAGCTTTTCTAGTGGAGAAAAAGGAGAATCACTCTGGGAGGCCAAAGTTAACCCTGCCGGTCATCTATCCACAAGAAGCGGTCTGGAAAAGACCGCTGTGTGTCTCACATCTCAGAGAAAAGGAGAAAATTTGTCTGCACCCATTGAGGTTTTTATAACAGAATCCAGGAAGTGACAGCAATTCCTCTCCCACAGTTCTTAAAGTCACAGATGAAGGTGCCAGCAGAGTGGCTGTCTCATGAAGGAACACTTCCTGGTTCATAGATGGCACTTTCTTACTGGGGCTTCATATGACATGGCTATGTCTTTTTTGGAAGGGCTGTACCCCCACACATCACCTAGCCCAAAGGCCCATCGTCCAAAGCTATTGGTGATTTCTCTTCAGCAGAAGGATTTGAGAGAAGACAAAGCTTCAGACCACAGTGGCATGTTTACACTTGCACAGGCATTCGTATAAACTCATTCACTTCTGTCTTCCGGTTCAGTGATAATGGAGGCAGTGGGGAAGAGGGCAATTGCACTTCCCAGATAACAGCTGGCGTGTTGTCTGGCACCCGTGGTGGGTGCGGCAGCCAGGATGCCACCAGAAAACAAGCACACTCAATGGACAGGGCATCTCCCCACAGAAAACTTTAGTGACCCAAAATGTCAAGAAAGTTCAGATCCAGAAGCCCTGAGGTCGTGATGAAAGGACAGGGACACCACCCGAATCTGCTTATTCTACAGCTGTGTGTGTGGCACAGCCATTTCATTGGCCTGGCCTGGCCTGGCCCATGGATCTGATGTAACTATACTGCAACTCCTGAATGCTGTGAAAGGTGCATAGGTGGCCTGGGTGGTGATATGTGTCACTCATCTGCAGAGCTGCCCATGCTGAGGCCACAGAAAATCATTTTCTAAATTTATAATGTCAGCCTAATAAATACCGGTCCTTGCTGAACTTTGTCAGATCTCATTAAGGGGAGGACTCTGCCTCACCTGCGGACCCAATTTTCTCTTCTCTAATTCACGTGGCCTCTAGCTCTGGCCGGCTCGCCCCTGGGCTGTAAGCAGGCTTTAGTAACACTGACTACATGTCTATAGATTTCACTGCTAATTAAATCCAATCTGCCCTCCCTACAGGCCGCTAAGGAGTCTTCTCTCCTCCTCATGCCAGGCACAGGATGGGGCAAGCGATTAGGGCCAGATGGGAGAAAAGGAGATCAAAGTAACATGATCAACAAATGTACAAAGAAGCTGGCAACATCATATGTGAATCATAAAACTCTTTCTTCCCTGGACCCAACAATGGCAGCATTTGAATATCCTCACAAGCTTTCTTCTATTTAAAAAAAAAAAAAAAAAAACTTCTTGAGACTCAAATCCCAGTTGAATATTCAGCTGGTAAAGGCCCTCTACAGAACCTTCAAAGTCAACTAAATATCTAGTCTTTGTTTTACTGCATGATCAAAAGTTTTTATCCTGTGCTTGTCAGAGATGGGAAAGTTTTATCCTGTGCTTGTCAGAGATGGGAATATAATATTTATATTATAATATTTATATTATATTCTTAAGCTAAACCTGAGCCTAGAGGGTGAAAAATGTAACTCAATGTCCACAGGAAAACACTGGAGAGCCGCAGGGTGGAGAAGGTTACCACAATCAGAGAAATGGCTTGGGTTTCAATTTAATTCCTATTTGCTCAAATGCCAAAGTCATTTTTCCATGAGGAGAATGAGGTCATTCTTCACAGAAAGGGATCAGTGTCTCAAAACTCATATGACCAGGAAACACAAGGCCCACATAATAAGAGGTTTCAGAAACGGGAACTAAATAAAGAAACTTAAGATGATAAATCTGTTCATGTGGTTTAAGCCCCAGAGATGTGAACCATCCAGAGGGATTCTCCCAAGAGAATGCCTCCTTGGGCCCAAGCTTCCCCTGTTACTCCAAACCCACATCATGGGAGTTCCAAGAGGCTGGTTCCCAGCACTTGCTCCAGAAGAGACAGGTCCCTATAGGAGTAGTGGGACCCTGCCATAAATTAGGGTGGTACCTTGGGGTACCACAAATACAGGCACACTGACAAAAGTTTGCCAGAAGAGACAGAAGTTCCCCCACATTGACCTGCTTACACCTGGAGCTTCATCTTCACCTCTGAGTCTCCAGTTCATGTAGGGAGACAGCATCGCATGAGGCTAGAGGATGTGAAGGTTCAAATCCCACCTTTGCCTTGTCCCAGCTGTTGACTTTAGGAAAGTGACCATGATGTTTGAAAGGGTGGATAATAACACCCGCACCTAGGAGCTCTGTGATCGTTCAGAGGGAAGATGATAAGCTTGGCATAGAACTCAACACTCGGTATGTTCATGAACACTCATCATTTTCATACCCAGTTTCCTGGTCCACAATTTGGATATAAACAATTCTAAAACCACAACAATAATAAAATGAAAATGGCAAAATGATTCAGTTGGGATCCATATTAGGAATAAGAGTTCAAAAGTTTGTTGTGACCTCTCTCTAGTTCGACACCCGGTAGCCAACAGAATGAGACTGGTATCCAGGTTACCTGGTCCCTAGTACAGTGCTTTTTGTAAGAGAAAAAGGGAGGTGGAATTATTTCTCAAAAGAATATGTATTAGTACTCCGGACAGAAATGTGGATGCCCACATTGCAGGAGAGACATGTCTTTTACACTCTGTTAAGGGCATTCATTCAAGGCCGACCAGGCCTTAGTTACAGGACCAACAGCTGGTCCAGCTGAGACTTGTCACAGCCATCCTGAGCCTCTAAACAAGCCATTATCTGGCAGCAGCAGACTGGGACCATCTGTCACCACAGGCCACATATGGCCCCAATAGATTGTTAAAATAAGGTTGTCACAAGAGGTCATTAACTATGCACTGTTTTTTTCTGTGGTAAGCTCTAACCAGAAACAATGATTCTCCCATTTTATCTCCAGCCCTCTCTCCAGCACTCGGAGAAACTGAGGCTGAAGGAAGCCGAGGTCCTCCTGCCACAGCAGCTGCCAAATACCAGGACGGGCAAACTCTTTCCCTTGGATGAACTTTAATTTCCTTAAAAATGTTTTACATTCTCCTAAGGAATTCCAGGAGCGAAGGTTTATAAATTGTACCTCGTGCAACATGGCTGGGGAGACGACTCAGTTGGTAAACAGGATCCCCGAACTCAAGTACCAGCCAGGCACTGCAACATATACCCATAACCCCAGCCCTGCCTGGGGAGTGAAAACCCTGGGCTTTACTGGCCAGCCCGTCTGGCCAAATCAGTGAAATCCAGGAGAGACTGGACTGGCTGGTTTTGTTTGTCAGCTTCACACAAACTAGAGTCATCAGAGAGGAGGAAATGCCTCCATGAGATCCAGCTGTAAGGCATTTTCTCACTTAGTGATCAATGGGGAGGGCCCAGTCCATGATGGTGGGGCCATCCCTGGTCCTGGATTCTATAAGAAAGCTGGTTGAAAATAATCCAATAAAAAAAAAATGGAGTACAGACCTAAACAGAGAACTCTTAGCAGAGGAATCTAAAATGGCTGAAAGACACGGTCAACAAGAAAAATGACAGCCTACAGAATGGGAAAAGATCTTCACCAACCCCACATCAGACAGAGGTCTGATCTCCAAAATATACAAAGAACTCAAGAACAAACAATCCAATAAAAAAAATGGAGTACAGACCTAAACAGAGAACTCTCAACAGAAGAATCTAAAATGGCTGAAAGACACTTAAGGAAATGTTCAACATCCTTAGTCATCAGAGAAATGTGTATCAAAACAACTCTTAGATTCCATCTTACAAGGACATGTGCTCAACTATGTTCATAGCAGCATTGTTTGTCATAGCCAGAACCTGGAAACAACCTTAATGCCCCTCGACTGAAGAATGGATAAGGAAAGTGTGGTACATTTATACAATGGAGTACTACACAGCAGAAAAAAATAATAACATCTTGAATTTTGCAGGCAAATGGATGGAGCTAGAAAACATCATTTTGAGTGAGGTAACCCAGACTCAGAAAGACAACTATCACATAAGTGGTTTTTTAAACATAAAGCAAAGAAAACCAGCCTACAAACCACAATCCCAGAGAACCTAGACATTAATGAGGACTCTAAGAGAGACATACATAGATCTAATTTACATGAGAAGTAGAAAAAGACAAGATCTCCTGAGTAAATTGGGAGCATGGGGACCTTGGGAGAGGGTTGAGGGGGAGAGAAAAGGCAGAGAAAAATGTAGAGCTCAATAAAAATCAATAAACTTTTTTAAAAATGAAAGAAAGCAGGTTAAGCAAGCCAGAGGAAACAAGTCAGTAAGCATCACCCCTCCATGGCCTCTGCACCAGTTCCCGACTCAGGGATCCATCCCTGCTTGAGTTCATGTTCTGACTTCCTCCAATGATGAATGATGACCTTGAAGTGTAAGCCAGATACAACCTTTCCTCCTCAGCTTGCTTATAGTCAGTGGTGTTTTCATCACAGCAATAGAAACCCTAGCTGAGATATAGAACCTGTCTCAAAAGATATGGTAAAAGAAAAAAAATGAATGAGAAAAATGCTTAATACTGACTTCAGGCCTCCCTTTGATTATACATAAACAGGTATACCACACAAAAGAAAAATTTTATATATGCTTATGGAAGCTGGCAAGATGGCTCAGTGGTTAAGAGCACTAACTGCTCTTGCAGAGAAGGATCTGGGTTCGATTCCCAACACGCACATGTTGGCTTACAACCATTGTAACCCCAGTTCCCACCTTCTTCTGGCCTCTGAGGACATCAGGCATGCAGTGGCAAACACACACACACACACACACACACACACACATATGCAGACAAAACACTAGTACACATATAAAATTTAAGAAAATCAAAAACCATGTTAATATACTTGAGAGAAAGAAGAAAGCTAGAATGAATGAAGTCAAGAAAGAGGGCACCGAGGTTGGTTCCATATCTTGGTTTGCATCGTCCTGCAGAAGGCCTGGGGGTGCAAACATCTTCGACATACTGGTTTATTTCCTTTGGATATGTACCCATAAGTAGAATGACTAGATCATATGGTGTTTTTAATGTCTATAAGACCTGCTAAGGTGGAGACAGGGTGGTGCACTCCTTTAATCCCAACCCTTGGGAGACAGAGGCAGGCAGACATTTGTGAGTTCAGCCTGGTCTACATAACATGTTCCAGGACAGGACAGTCAGAAGTACACAAGGAGAAGATGTCTAAAAGAAAGGAAAAAGAAAGCTTACATACAGTTCAGGAGCTTGACCTTCCATTCAGCATGCCAACACAGACACGCGCACACACACACACTGAAATACTATTTAGCCATTAAAAAGGGAAAGTCTGCCATCTGAGACCATGTGAAGAAACCCGGAGGAAATGTAACGCTGAAATAAGCCAAACACATAAATAGGGCATTAATTCATGTCACACTTGCACACAAATCTAAAAATATTGTACTCACAGAAGTTGAGAGTGAAATTCTGGTTATCAGAGACTGGATTAGAGGAGGAGCTGGGGAAATACCAACCAAAGATTAGGAAGAATAGATCCAAGAGTGCATTTATACAGCATAGAAGCTACAGTTAATCACAGTGTTTGATATTCCTGGAAATCAGTGAATCAATTTTAAGTGTCCGTCGCCCCCCAACACACATGCACAAATATACACACACAAAAATACACATACACTCACACACACAAATACACTCATATACACACTTACACACACACACACACATACAAGCATACAGGCATATGCACATACAATAACAAGTATGATAATTATCTCAAGGCAATTCACAGTATACATAAATTTCAAAATAGGAAATAAATACAATGAGATTTTTTTATTTTCCAATATTGAACAATAATTAAACAATATAAGACATAATTTAAATTAATTAATTTCAAAATAATTAATTTTTAAAATATTGTACTTGTTTTCTGTGAACAAAAATACCAACTAAAACAATAATACAATTGATTAAGCACTTGAAGATATATTCAAGGAAATGGTTGTGCTTTTAAGCCATGGCTGCCTAACCTTTGATAATCAGTTACTCTGGTAAAAGATAAGGGATGTGTCTTGTCATTTTGATTATGTGGCACATGACAACTGTATAATCTAGGTAGAATATAGCAGAAGTGAGGATATGGGACTTGGGACACTATCTCAGGAAAGGCCATGCAACCTATGCCTTACTCCTAGGTCCACGTGCTCTTCAAGCCCTGCCCCACCACCCCGCAGGAAGAGCCCAAGCCACCTGTGAAGGTCAGTGGGCAGTCCTCTCTGAATTTGACCTTCAGGACATCTTTGCCAGGGCACTCTAGGTAGTGCCATGTCCTGAATGGCAGTCCCTGTCCCTTGTCATTCCCCACCCCATAAGGCCCCAGATGCCATGAGACAAATCCATCACCGTCGGCATCCACCTCTGGGAATGCAATAAAATGGGGCTCCCGTTTTACATTCCGATTACTGAGACGGCGAAAGGCTTCCTGGCTGTTTCTGGATGCTCTGAAAAGAAAGAGACAGGGCCCTCCTGTCTACACTATCTTATTTAATCATCAAAATCCTCCGGAGATTGTTCCTGCCTCTGAGGTCGGGAGTCCGGGGCTCTGGGAAGTTTAAAGACACACAGGGACATTGTTGATGGCATATTTGTCCCTCTTCAGTGTTCAGACTCAGTCACATGTCAGGTCCTGGAAACCACAGAACCTCTGTAAATAAAAAGCAGCTTTTACAGTTGATAGCATCACTGTTTGAGAGCTCTTTGTGTCTAGTCTTCAAACAGTGAGCTTAATTAATAAATTCACATCTGGTCCCTTCTCCAACTGCATCCCTTCTCCATCCTGCTTCACCCTCCTGTTCCCAGACCACGGGTGGGTTTAAAATCCACGACTCCAGCGGTTTTTAATCTCCCGCTTAAACTCTCCCACCCACGCCATAGTGACTCGCAAGCCTGATCCAGTGCCAAGCTTAGCCGTAGGAAAATCAGTTCAGATGATCTTTGGAAACACAGATGCCTGAGCTGGGGGGAATGGCTCGGTCAGTACAGAACTTGCTCCACAAGCCTAAGATCCCGTGTCTGGTCCCGAGCGCTCATGTAAAAATGTATGGTGGGGGACAAGGGAGGTTGGGGCTCAGCATATCCCCGGGGTTGCAGGCCAGCCACCCTAAGTGAGTCCCAGTGAGAAACTGGCTCAAAACACGGAGTAGATGGCTCCCGAGGAACAACACCCAAGGTTGACCTCTGGCCCCGACACCCACACCGGAATATACACTGGTCCGTAGACATAACATATAAAAATTTCCCAGCTTTTCTGGGTATTCTGCCTCAGCAAACAAGCTTCTGGTGGCTCCCAATATAGGTAGCAAAGGAAATATTTGCAGGGCATATAAAACCCAGAATATACTGGCTCCTACCAACCCCTCCCATCTCACCTTTTGCGTTCCCTCGCCTTATAGTTGACTCAGAAAACACCCCACACACACACTCCATCCCTGTCTCTGTATATGTTATCCCTTGTGGCCTGAAGACCACTTCCCTGCTAATCAGTCTGGCTAATGCATGACGGTTTTCATAAGCTTTGCCCAGTCCCCTCTCACAAATAGTGGCTGACCTTTCCCTGGGCTCCACCTCCCACCTGTCTTCTAACTGAGAACTAAAGCCAGGGACCCAGGCTTACTCTCTTCTACATCCCCAGTGTGAACACAGGGCCCCATTTATCAAAGATATCCAGCAAATGTTTGCTGAATGAATAACCCAATGTGTTTCCTCTCAGCCTTAGCTGCCAAGAAACGCGGAGCCAAATTCAGCTACCAAGTCAAGTGATTAGCTCATCCCAAGCGCCCAGTGGCATCTGCTCCCTTCTCCTTTAGAGACTGTCTCTGTTCTTTTCTTAGCAATAATCGACCTATTTCACATGAGATTTGATGTCGCATGCTCTCTCAAATCCTTTTGAACAAAGGTGAGTATAAATTCCAAATAAACTAACTACATTAGTTCCCCAAGAGACTTCTGTTAGTCGATGGGGTTTTTAATATAGTGCTTTCAGAACAGGTGATTTTGTAACAACAACAAAAAATAATAATAAATTGGTCTGGTCATCAATAAAAATTATTTTAAAAAAAAACCTGTGATAGTGGGAGAGCATATAGAGCAAAGGGAAACATTACTGAGCGACAGGCTGCATCTTCCAAGTCACTGACCAATTCTTCACTATCATCAAATGAGGAAATAAACCCTTCAATAAATACTTAATAAGCATCCACTTCATACATACACTTCATACTTTGGGTAACATTGTTGGCAAAGCTATACTTAGATCCGAAGAGTCAGAGTTTACTGTGTAAAAGGTCAATGAGAGTGTATATCTTTACACTCTTGCAAGTGTAATACTGAAACTCTGCAAGAATGAGGGATTTCTCCCTGCTCAAGTTAGAAGTTTCATAGATGCTATACTACCTGACGTATACCTTAAACAAGAGAGATTTAGACATCAAATAGCCAGACACAGACAGTCTTGCCAAGACAAATAAATAATAAATAACTAACAAAGGCTGGGAGGATGACTCTGCCATTGAACCTGGCAACCTGAGTTCAGTCCCTGGACCACATGGTGGAAGGAGAGAACTGACTCCAGCAGGTGGTCCTCTGACCTCCACGTGTGCACTGCCACGCGTGCCAGCCCGACATATACGCATCTAAACAGACAAATGTGTATCTTCCAAATCTAGAAAGGCAATGAGACTAGAGGGCAAACTGTGACTTGACTGTGCTATCTCTCATTCTAACCTTTGCCCAGCTCCAACCATCATATCACAGGACCTTTTCCAAGCAGTCCTGAAGGCACAGATAAGGACGTCAAGTCAGAGAAGCTAAAAGAAAAGCCATGCTCAAGGTCACACAGAGGATATCCACGGTGAAGCTGATGCGAACTGAAGTACTCCAAGACTTGGTGCTTAAGCTCGAAGCGGTCACATAGACCTTTTATGAGACAGGGTTTCACTACGTAGTCCAGTGTGGATCTTTTGGCCTGAGCCTCCTGTAAACAAGTGATTGGATTACTGATGTGCGCCACCACACCCAGGCAATATTGTTCAAGAAACAAGGGACCCTAGAGAATGAGACAAGAAAGATTAGCTGGGGTTGAGTAGTCAAGGACCCCCAAACCAGGATAGGGACTCTAACCTTGGTCCTGTCAGCCTTAAAAGTAAATGAAGTCGTCTTCTTCTTCTTCTTCTTCTTCTTCTTCTTCTTCTTCTTCTTCTTCTTCTTCTTCTTCTTCTTCTTCTTCTTCTTCTTCTTCTTCTTCTTCTTCCTCTTCCTCTTCTTCAATTTATTTAATTTTACTTTATTTACATTGGTTTACATTGGTGTGAAGGTATCAGACGCCCTGGAACTGAAGTTACAGACAGTGGTGAGCTACAATGTGGGTGCTGGGAACTGAACCCAGGTCCTCTGAAAGAGCAGTCAGTGTTCTGAACTGCTGAGACATCTCACAGGCCCTGAAGACTTCTTAATTGAAGAAATGACAGATTTTTTTTTACAGTCAGTCCTTAAGTGCTTACTAAATGAATCAGTGAATCAAAGAATGAATATTTATAATAGATTAATCGAGCAGCAAGCAGCACATCAAACAGACTGGAAGAGAGCTGCATTGAAGAAAATAAACTAACAGATCATGGGGTATAAAGAAGCAATGAGAGCTGGGACGATCTGGAGAGATGGCTCAGAGGTTAAGAGCACTGGCTGCTCTTTCAGAGAAGCAGGGTTCAGTTCCCAGCACTCACATGGAAACTGACAAATGAAGGGAGCCAAGGTGACGGAGTGAAGGAACTAGGAAGGAGTTGCAAACTCACATGGAAGGGGGCCAGAAACAACATACAGGAATTAATCAAGCATTGGTCTAAGAACATTTAGCCCTATGAGCCCAAACTTCCCACCTTACCTTTGACAAAAATATCACCTTTCCGGAAATAAGACCGCAAGGCAATGATAAATGACAGCTGACACTTTGTCCCAGAGTCAGACAGTAAGGAGAGATGGGCTGAACTGGGGAAAGCATGACCTTTCTCAGGACAGGAGTCAGACACCACCATCATGTGAGAATGCAGGCCCAGTGGTCCTGGTTCTCCAGTGCATAGAATGAAAATTTTAGGGATATATCCAAATCTCTTCATTAAAAACATTTATCAGATTTACTCCTATTTTATGTGGGAGTGTTTTGTCTGCATGTGTGTATTTGTATCACATGCATGCTTTGTGTCTGTGGAAGTCAGAAGGCGGCATTGGATACATAGGAAGCGGGGTTATGAATGGTTGTGAACCACCATGTGGGTACTGCAAATCGAACCCAGGTCTTCTTCTAGAACAAGTGCTCTTGGCCATTGAGTCACCTCTTTAGCTCCCAGTCCCCCTAGTCTTTTGTGTTAGAGGTAGAAAACAAATTACACACCAACATACTATGCTTGTAGAAACAGTTGGCCTGTGTCCTGTCAGCCTGTGACCTCATAAATCTATATGCCTTCATCAAGTCTGCCAGGAAAAGAATTAGAGAAACAGAAAAGTGATTTGACAGATGAGAGATGGGCTCTGGGGTTAGCTCAAAGATAAGTTATGAAGATCAGAGTCCTTTTTCATTGTTTTTATTTTGTATTTAGTCAATAGGAAGAGACAAATTATCAACAAGAAGAGGCATGAAGTTGCAAAAGAAGGGATTAAAAAAAATAAAGGGAGGCTGGTGAAAAGCACTTACCATATAAGCCTGATGACTTTTACCCCAGCAATCCCCAGTGGGAGAGAAACCCCAAAAGTTGTCTTCTGACCTCCACACATGTGTATGCCTGCATTCACACACCATACACATGCAAACACATTAATGAATTAAAACTAACAATGTGTGTTTAGTATACTTTTAAAAATTATGATCAAGGAGAGAAAAATCTTGTTAAGTACAATTTACAATTAACTAAGCAACAAGAAATGAGCATTGCATTAAGCGTGCTGTGTTGCCTTCTATTGTGAAGAAGCAGTTCCTGTGGAAGATTGACAATCCTATAGGTAAAAAAGACCCTGCTATCAGTCAAGACAATTCTTTACTAAAATAAGAGTCTCTGTGTCTGTGATGTGCCCATGGCAACTGCCACCACGCGTGTAAGACAAGTCACTGAACAGATAGTAATTCTTTCAAGCCATAGAACTCAACGCTTAACATTTAAATTTTCTAAATTTCACATCATTTGGAAGCTGATGAATGTCTTCAATGCCAGTGACAACAACAGAGCCAGAATCTACCCAATCATCCCAGTAAAGCTGCCAGCTCTTGTTATCCAAGTTGGCTGGAAGAAGAGAGGGAAGGCAAAGAATAAGCAGATGGTCTCTAGACTTCAGAAGCCACGCCATGTGGGCCACAGGATAATCCTGAACTTTCATCCACTCTCCAGATGAAACTCGGGCAAATCCAATTTGGGTGAATAGACTGTCAAATTCGCCATCCATTTTCCAACTCAGTGTCGTAGGAAGGACGGAGGATGGGGGAGAAGAACAGGAGGAGGGAGGAAGGAAGAAAGGAAGGAAGGAAAAGAGGAAGAAAAGAAGGCAAGGGGAAGGAAAGAAGAAAGGAATGAAGGAACAAAGGAAGAAAGGAAGGGTTCCAGGGAGATTCCTGAGGAAGAGAGAAAATTCGTATGCCTCAAGGGAGTTAGGATTCAAGAAAGCAATGGAGCTGCATGTGAAAGGGAAGATAGAGCTTCAGGAAAAAAAAAGAGTGTGTTGATCTTTTTTTTTTCTATGTAAAAGTCTTTCCAAAAGCTTCAGCCACAATTCAGTTTTTTTCTACCTCAAACTGAAGGTAGAGACAGCACTTGCCCCTTTATGGAGGTGGTAAGACAATTTAGACCTGCTAGACCACAAGCCTACTACTCTGTGTCAATGGGACCTGCACATGACTAGAGAACCCCTAGGCGGTAGGGTTATAAAGTATGTGTTCAGGAAACTTAGATAAAGGCTCGCTCTGAAGGTAGACCCCTTGAGGAGAATGCATAAAATCTGCACAGAGTCCTTAAACAAACATCACTTGACAAAGGCAGTCTGAAGAGCAGCTAGGTTCTAATTTTTCAAGTTTGCATTGTACTAGTCAGAGCTGCAATGACGAGAACTAGACACTAAACAAATACAGGGCAGCATCTGACGCCTTTGTTCCATGCACAGAAGGAAACCATGGGGACACCAGGCAACGGGCTCCATGAGGTCCCAGCAACAGCTTTCCTGTGCTAAGATGTTGGCCTTCAAAGTAGCTGCCACCTGAAATGTTCGTGCAGTTGGTATAGTAAGTACACCCATCATTTTCACAGCAGGATTTGGGTGGCTCGTGTTCTCCTTCTTATTCCTGAGATGCTAATTAAAGAAGTCCATTCATAGTCTAGAAGGAAGTTACTGAGATCCCTGGAGGTCCCTGACCATCATCTGCTCACTCTGCAGGCTCCTGTGAGTGGTGCCCACGTGGGAGCCTGCAAACCCAGGGACGGGAGCCAGTAGAGGCAGTGTCCCTGGGATGTCAGAAGTAGGGCATGCTACGGTCTCCGTTCCCTCTGCAAGGTAGGAAGAGGTGAAAGACATTGTAAAGTGGTTCTCAACACAATCATTTTTCATTTTTGTGTTTCTTAACAAGATTTGATTTTGTTATCTGAATTTTTAAAAGATTTATTCATTTATTATGTATACAATGTTCTGCCTGCATGTGTCCCTGCAGATAGAAGTTGGCACCAGATCTTATTACAGGTGGTTGTGAGCCACCATATGGTTGCTGGGAATTGAACTCAGGACCTCTGAAAAAGAAATCAATGCTCTTAACCACTGAGCCATCTCTCCAGCCCCTGATTTTTTTTTTTCTTAAAAGAAACATCTCCATTTCCAAAGCAACCAGATCCAAGGCTTCTTCACTCTCATCCAGATGACTAGAGTCAATTCCCTTGAGCTTCCCTGGATCCCAGAAAATCTCTCTTGGGATCATCATTTACTTTAACGTCTTAGTGTTGTCTCGAAATCATTTCTGAATCCTGACACGTCAGCTCTTTATCTACTTCCTATAAGCTCCTTCTTTGTTTGTCCACTCTGTCTGCTGGGAAAGTTATGATCAGCAGAAAATGAAAACAGCCAGGCTCGCTTTTGTTTTTGTTCATCTGGCTGACATTTTGAGAATGGAGCATGTAAGGCCAAACCAAACCCCAGGTTTCGTTCTGACCAAAATCCCCAAACAGGAAACTTCACAAGGAACATTTCAATCTCAACTGTCTCCAGCTCCAGCTGAATGAGAGGCTCAGATGAAAACTGGCAGCAATTTACTTCCTACAAACATGCTTTGTTCCTGACTAACTTGTCAGCTCATACGGGGAAAAAACCCGCCTCTGTACAGGCAGCTGTCCCATTCACCACGCTGAATCCTTTCATGACTGTCAATACAAATGTGCCACACAGAACCCGGTCCAAGACCTTTGCCTGAAAACCCTGGCGCGGAGCACTGGCCTCCCTACTTTCCCCACCATGCCTTTCTTCTAATTTGATGACTTGCATTTTCAGTAAATTGTTATAGAAAATGTCATGCTTAATGCTTATCATGGAATCCCCTTCATTGTGCTGTTCCCAGCATCCTGCCGATGGAAAAGAAAAAAAAAGTCAGGCCACAAAGCAAAACAGAAGTGCTCCTTTGAAGATTCTAGTTTTTAATCTCTATCTTGCCCTGAGCATTTCTGAGCTAATTTGACATCTTTAAACCTTTAGGTATTTCCTTAGTGAGTTGAGCAAACTGCAGTGGAGAGAACTCAAATCAAAGTAACAGTAAGTCACTTTGCCACTGTGAGGCCACCCAAGAGAACCCATTCCGTCATTCCCAAGAAGCCAGTAAATAAGTTGATGACATAGTGGAGATGCTTCAGTACTTCCTGGATTATTTCGAGAGACCCCCATCAACCAAGCCTCATCATGAGAAGTTGTATATACCAGTGAGCAGACAGGGCAGGGGACAGCAGCTGAACACTTTGACATCCGTGTTCCTCCTCTCTCCTGGAATACCAAGGAGAGTGGCACTATTAGGAGATGTGACCTTGCTGGAGTAGGTGTGGTCTTGTTGAAGGAAGTGTGTCATTGTGGAGGAGGACTTTGAGGTCTCAGATATGCTCAAGCCACTCCCAGTGAGACTGACCACTTCCTGTTGCCTACACATCAAGAAGCATCCAGCACCATATCTGCCCAGAGACCACCATATCCCATCATGATAGTAATGGACTGAACCTCTGAAAATGTAAGTCACCCCAATCAAATGTTTTTTCTTTATAAGTTTCTGTGGTCACAGTGACTCTTCACAGCGCTAGAAACCCTAACTTGCTTCCCATCTCCAACTTTGCAAGTCTTCTCTGAGAACTAGTGCTCATCCTTTCTAACCCCAAACTCTGTTCCAAGAAACTGCAGTGGCTCCGGCCTCATGGAAAGGTGACAGTGACAGAGGCTGTGTATGAGTGTGTAGACAGAGTTCTTGGTTCTGACATGCATTCCCTGGGTGGCCCAGTGCATGTCACTCTGCCACACACTAGCTCCAAGCTTTCTTTTCTCAGCTATCAGAATGAAGCTAGGGAACTCTCTTCTTCACAATCATGAGATTTTTCGGGGATCTTTCCCACCCAAGTTCTTGTTAGTGAGATTCGTTTATAGTGAAACACAGCACGATTTATCTGATCCAGGAGTGTCCAAGCTGTAACCCATGGGCTTTATGTGGCCACAGCAGGCCAAGGATAGCTACGAATACAGCCCCATACAAGGTTATCAACTCACATACAATGTCAGGGAGCTGTTTTCTTTCTAACTTTTCTAACTTTATTGTACAGTTCTCAAGCTTCAACTTTGTAGATGACATCATCATGTGACTCTGTCTAAAAAGGGAAATGCCTAGAATGCTAGGCTATTTGATCAAAGCCTTAGACTTCAGTCCTGACGTAACAGAATGTAGAAGAAGCATCTCAGGGAGGAAAACTACATTTACAAAAATTATTAACACATACGGTACAGTAGGCATGATTCCTTGGTTGATATAAACTAAAGAGAATCTTTCCAAGATTCATACATGAAATCCTGTCTTCTAGTATCTCAGATAATGCTTGGATTGGGAAAATCTTTAGAGAGGTAATGAAGGTTATAAAGGTCATTGTGATGGGCCTTCATTCAGCACCACTGGAGTTTTTTTTAATATATCTTTATTTATTTATTATGTATACAGTGGTATGCCTGCATGTATGCTTGGATGCCAGAAGAGAGCACCAGATCACACTATAAGCAGTTGTGAGCCACCATATGGTTGCTGGGAATTGAACTCAGGACCTCTGGAAGAATAGCTAGTGTTCTTAATCCATTTCTCCAGCATCCCTGGAGTTTTTAGGAGATGAGACAGAACACCTAATGAAGACAGACAAGCATTTAAATATCAAGAAAAGGGGCCTCGGAAGCCAGAAGCCCAGCTGATACTGGGATCTTGGGTTTGCAGCATCCAGACTCATGAGAAAATTCCTCTTCGTTAATAGAGTTTCTATTGTTTAAGTCACCCAGACTCTGGTACTTTGCTGTGGTAGCTCCAACATTCCAACACAATAGCTATTGATGACCCCCTCTTCCCAAAACAGAGGCACAACTTAGAACTTAAGGGACTTTGTTCGCTGGCTTAGTGAGGTGTCTTGTTGTGTGTCTACATTTCTTCTTGCCCCCAATAGGTTACTTCTTCGCTCTTTTCTCTTCCCATGTACGAACTCACCTTGTGAAGTCATGAGTGTTAAGGAGTGCCTCAGTTCCTGTATCTGTCAGGACAAGTTAGGGTATGCTACAGCAACCATGTCAAGACCTAGAGATGTTTAACAACCAGGCTGTCTCCTGGGCACTGCCACCAGGTACCTGCCCTACCTTTCAGGTCATCTTCGTTCAAGGTCATCAAGCTTGCCTGGCCACGTTCATGTCTCTGAGTACCACGTTCTCTGGGTTGGCCACGTTCACATATTGAGTTCTCTGGGTATTCTTTTTCTCCCCCTGTTTTTTGAAATGGCTTGCTGACCTTGGAACTCCACACTGCAGGCTAGAAACCAAAGCTACACAATGATGTCTTCAGTGACGGTGACAATGTTAACTCATTTGTTTCCTATGGCTCATGACCTTGGAATTTTCTCCTCCGTGCCTAGGGAAGCAAGCCCTGGAAAAAGCAAATGTCTCTTACAGATGCTTCCTGATGCCTTCACCTCGCTCCCTCCAGTTTCCCTGAATTAGAGGATGAAGGGAAAGGGTAGCCAGGAAAATAGTGTGCCAGGGAAAGAGAGTGGCATGGAAAGAGTGGTACCCACAGGGATCTTCTGCCCTTTCCCATCCCTCCCACCTACTCCTACCCCAATCCCATCCCCAACACTCACTCCGCAAAGTTAATTAAGACCTGAGGCAAACATCTGGGTGATCTGAGTAACGGACCCCCTTTACAGCGAGGCCACCAAGGAAGAGCCTGTGGGAGAAGGGAGCACCCCTCTGGGAGAACTGAGGTCTTCCCTGCCTTGCCTGTGGCTTTTCCCTGTTTGTTCTTGGCTGCAGGGCACAAATGAGACAGGCAGGCCCACTGCCTAGCCAGCTACAGCTACCACTCTCACTTCTCCCCAGCAGATTTGTTCACCTCTGGGAGCTAATCTGACATCTTTAAACCTTTAGATATTTCCTTAGTGAGCAAAGCAAACTGCAGTGGAGAGAACTCAAATCAATGTAACAGCAAATCACTTTGCCACTGTGAGGCCACCCATGTGACTACATTATGTCATTCCCAAGAAACCAGTCCAGAAACATATGATGGCTGTGTAAAGGTTTGTGTATGTGTGCACTTGATTATAACAGAATCAAGAGCTCTGTCTTATTAACACTTTGATGAGTGTCCTGAGCCGTGGATAAAAACTAAACCCAAACTAAGAAATCTCACTGAGATTTATTCTTATTACTTGAATGTTGTTATGATTGTCACAGCTATCCCTGTAGCCTTATACTTTCTGAGAGCCCTCTAATAACCTAGGGTCAATTATCATCTTGTTAATGATGGAGAGGTGAGACTTGGGAAATCAGATGCTATTATATACTCAGACTGTCACAAATATTACGTGTCTGGACTGGAATTCTGTGTCCTCTAACCTCGATAGTCTTTGGAATCTAGATACAGAACTCCATGAAGTTGCCTGTGCTGTGCCAGGCCTGCTTGTGTTTGCTTGTATGTGATCTGATTGAACCCTCACAGCCTGCAATCATCAACAGACCCTCAGGCATTTCTGCCTACCCAAACACATGCATACTGTGTTGAAGGCATCTGCAGAAGAGGGCTGGGGGTTGTGGTACATTAGTCCAGAGAGAGAGTGATAATTAGCTTAGAGACTTTTAATCCCATTAACATATAAGGAAAATGAGGTTGGAAAAGGATATGTGAATGGTTAATGGGAATTTCAGGGAAAGCCAGAAGCAAAATCCAATATTATGTTACGACACAGTATATGGATTGTTCTGGGAATTCTATCTGATAGACAACTGTATTGGAGCAGTTTGGCACAATGGGCATCGTCTTCTCTGGGTATACGTATGACCCAGTAAGAACGGTGGGGTGGAGAGTGGACAAAGCACTATACAAGGGCTCCCGCACAAGCTCTTGGACACAGCCTAAGAGCTGGCAGAGCCACGGCTTGGAGCTTCCCTGTTGTCATTTGGGAATGAGGTTACGATGACAGCAGGAGAGAGCTGGTCCCTCAGCAGGAACAGCAGAGCAGCTGGTGACACAATCCGGATTCCTCGTTCTCTCTTGTATTTGTTATGTATGAATTTTAATAAAAGGTAACACAATCCCCAGACTTCCCTCTTTAGATAGATGGATAAATAGATGGATGGATGATGGATGGATGGATGATGGATGGATGGATGATGGATGGATGGATTATGGATGGATGGATAGATGGATGGATGGATTATGGATGGATGGATGAATGGATGGATGATGGATGGATGATGGATGGATAGATGGATTATGGATGGATGGTGGATGGATGGATGGATTATGGATGGATGGTGGATGGATGGATGGATTATGGATGGATGGTGGATGGATGGATGGCAGGCAAATCCACTATTATGACTCTGCTAGGGGAATTTCCTCCTCCCAAAGCAATGGTTTGGCTCACTAAGGTGGGGCTGAGAGTGTCTGCATACTAATACTTGTTTCTTCAGTAAAAGGAGCAGATGGATGATAACCTAAGCGAGACCTAGTGACTGACACACAGGTGTAGAAATATCAGGGTTCTGTCCCACATGGAGGCAGTCGCCATAAAACAGTCTGAATCGGAGGGAGGTAGTCCCATGACAACTGGAGAAGCAGCTTAATAACTGCTGTCAGAGTTGTTTTTTCCAGATGAAGGAACTAAAGACAAGCTCAAGTCAGGAGAACAAAAAAGCAGGTAAAAACTTGCACTGAGCAAAGACAGAAACCCATTCTTGTGACTGGTAAGCAATTGGTCATGGTTTAGCCTCACAGACCGTCCCATTCCCTCGGTGACTCACACGTCCTCTGCAGAAAGACAACGCTGGCAGGATATGAGTAGCTAGCTTAAATAATTGCAGGGTACCTGTGCCACCGGGACTCCCGTTGCTGTAGCAAACACGTCTCTCTGTAATCAGGGAAGCGTTTTCATATGAGCTAGCCAAGGATCTCATGTCTGTGGCACCCTGGGCAAATTAAGGAGGGGTTCTGAGAAACAAGTCTAAGACATTAAGACTCTTGTGGAATTGACTGGCTTTTCAGAGAAGGAAATATAAATACCAGTCCAGCATGAAAATACATGTTTGTAACCCCAGCGACTGGGACACAGGGGTGAAAGGATCATGAGTTCAAAGCCAGTCAAGAGCTATAAACAGAGGTTGAGGCCTACATGGTGAGACCCCAGTCTCAAGAAAATAGGTAAATAAATAAGCAAATAAATAGTGAGTACACCATTCTAATAAAGTTGTATCTCTATCTCTAAACTCACAATAAACCCATGAGATAGATATATTATCTTTCATACTTTCAAAGTGAGGAAACAGACTGGGAAATATTATGTGATATCCCAACTGCTAGTACTGACAGATGTCCAGCCCAGCTATGCACGGTGCTGGGCCACCATAACCTTCCTTATTCACAGCACTGCAACTCCTGCCCTTAAGAGCTGGGGCAATATGGGCATGGAGGTACCTTTCTTTAACTTTCTAAATTTTATAATATGTATTTTTATAGTTATAAATAATCTTATATTCTAATATGCACCCTTTCTGTGAATCATGAATACTCTCACCCATTGGGCCATCCTGAAGTAGTTGCGCCTCATCCTGCAGGAATAAAAGCCTGATTTCCAGACTCATTAGCTTGGTGCTGTGAGGCCAGCAAGTGTGATTGCTCATTTCCCCGGACAGTACGCGTCCACTCTGCATCAAGCACCACGTGTAATGCTGGTGAGGTGGCTCAGTAGGCAAAAGCACTTGCCCCCAAGACTGACGGCCTGAGTTCAATTCCTGGATCCCCTGAAAACTGTCCTCTGAACTCCACAGAGATGCTGTGGCTTGTGTGTGCACGTAACATACATACATACGCATGCTTAATTAATAAATGTAAGTAAAAATTTTAAACACCGTAGAATGATATGGCTACAAGCCTACTGTAAAACACCACAAATAACTGAATGGCAATGATTTTATCTGCACAAAACCGATCTGCTACCCAGCAACCCCAAGCTGTTGGTTACTGTAGAGTACAGAGAAGAGCTTCAGGAGTCCACTTAGCCCTTGACCTAATTGGCTTCATCTGCTGTACGCACCCGAAAGCTCATATGACTCCTGATGCAACAACAGTACTTTTTCACGAACCAATGACTGAAAAAGTTTTCTGTAGAAGCCCAGAGACTGTACACGCTCAGCATGTAGGACAGACATTTTCATCCACAGCTACAAGAGCAGCCACACTGTGTGGAAAAACAGACATGTCAGTAAAGCTTCAGATCTGATTGAGCCCACAGATTCGGTTTCTCTGCCTCCCAAGCCCTGTTCCTGATTACACGCACAGACACATGCACGCATGCACGCACACATGCACACACATCTATACCCATCCTCTCCTACTACACTGAGCCCATGTCACAGATCATGGAAAGTTTATAAAAGTCACAGTGTAGAACTTTAAGCTGAGCCCTCTCAGCCTCAGTGCCTTAGTGCCCTCCCCCCCCCCGGGAATCTAACAACTATACATGCACATACTGAAATGTTGGGAACTTTCCATCTTCTCCCTGAGTCCTTGTGAATGTTCTCCAAATAGAACTTAATTATTAGAATAGGGGCAAGATAACCGTTAGGTGCTGACTCAGTTCCTGGTGTTTTGACTCAGTCTCTGGGAAGGGGGCAAAGTGACCCTCAGATGTTTCCTCTTACCTCACCTGATCTGGCAACCGCTCTCCAGCCAATTATTGGTAATAGTCATTTGAATAAGCCAATCATAATAGTTAAAGAACAATCCCCAGACTGCCCCCCCATTTCTGTGGCTTTTTGCTTTAAAAGTAGCCTGTACCAGCTATTCGGGGTCTTTCTGGCTTCTCGAATGCTGAAAGACCCTGTCATGACAGAATTAATAAAA
>JAQHUG010000178.1:572984-599400 GCA_028555095.1 Dicrostonyx torquatus
AGATGTCGTGAAGCTCCTGCCTGAGACTGACACTGGTTACAATCTTTCGCGGTAAGTCATGACCTAGTGGTGTTACACAGATTGATAGAAATGGGTTAAATCAGGATGTGAGAGTTGGCCAAGAAGAGGCTAGATATAATGGGCCAGGCAGAAATTTAATCAATACAATTTCTGTGTGGTTATTTCAGGTGTAAGCTAGCCAGGCGGGATGGAACAAAGTGGCCCCATGCTCCAGCAACAAGCAGAAAGAGAAGAAACCAAAACATCAGAAGAAATAAGTGAATTTGCAGAGTAACCCTATCTTTCCTTTCCTTGACTTCCCTGTTCTACCATTGTTTTGTTTGTTTTGTTGGTTTTTCCAAGACAGGTTTTCTCTGGGTAGCACTGGCTGTCCTGGAATCTTCCCTGTAGACCAGACTGGCCTCAAATGCACAGCCTGCCTCAGCATTCTGAGGGCTGGGATTAAAGACGTGCACCACCACTGCCTGGCCTCTCCATTGTTCTTACTGGTACAGCCTACCACCAACTTATAGCTTAGGCATGAAGGAAGTAGAAAAGGCACCCTCAGTGTCAGATTCCCCATATCTGGACGAGTTGCCTCCTTGATGGACCTGGATCCCTGTTTCCTTGCTTAAGGTGTCTCCTTTCAAGACCCATAAAGAGATGGTTGTCATCAGGCCACTCTTTAAACTCTCTGCTGAATTTGCATCTATTTGCCTGATTGTCAGGATCATTAGACACTTTCATTAACTATATATTTTAAAGTAGTTGGTTGATCATGTGCCATATAGAGAAAAAGGACAATTTAAAATCAATGTGGGGGGAAATATAACTTGTAGGGTTTGTCTGCTGGAACATCTGGAATTTCACATATAAGATGGAGGATGGGGAAAAATTACTCTGTCCAAAAAAAAAAGATTCCACAGTGAGGTTTGTTTTGAAATCCTCAGAGGTTTCAATATGAAGTTATGAATGTCACAAGTGTGAATACCTCAGGACAAAAGAAGGGAGTGGCAGATCCCCCAGAAGGTGCAAAGGTGCAGGCCAAGAGGCACCCCACAAATGTCAGTTCACTGTCTGAATAAAAGGTGTGTGTGTGTGTGTGTGTGTGTGTGTGTGTGTTTTCATATGAGTTTCCCTGTGTAACAGCCTTGACTGTCCTGGAATGCACTCTGTAGACCAGGCTGGCCTCAAAAGATTCAATTTTTTATCCCTGGGTTATTTGTGTGTTTGAAAAAAAGAACTGAATGTGGTAGTTTATAATTCTAATACCAGCACTCAGGGGGATGAGTCAGGGTGAGGGACAAAATTTAAGGCTGGGAATTACAGAGGGAGACCATGTCTCATGAGAATAAGAAAACAAAAACCAACCAAATAAACAAAAGTTCCTAGGTTATGGAAATGCAGTTCAGTGGGTAGAGCTCTTGTCTAGCCCTGGGTTCAAACCCTAGCACCACAGTAAGCTCTGGAAATGGGGTATGGTTCCACATGCCTGTAATTCTAGCACTTTGTTCAAACCCCAGCACCACAGTAAGCTCCGGAAATGGGGTATGGTTCCACATGCCTGTAATTCTAGCATTTGGGAGGTGAAAGGAGGAGGATCAGAAGTTCAGGGAACATCTCGGGTCAGATTTCAAGACCAGCCTGGGCTACAGGAGACCCTGATTTATTCAGTTAAATAAATAAATCATGCAAAGGTCACAGCTGACTTGATCGGTCCTGCTCCCAATTTTCCATATCCAGATATATAAGAAATAGATGGTTACAGTCCATTTTCAATATGAGGTGAACTTAGAATATATCATAGTTATGGATAAGCAGGTATCTCCTTCCCGAGCTGGCAGCAAGCACCCACCTGTCTCAGGGCTCAGAGTTAACATGTTCTGTGTAAGTGAACCCTGAATCAGAAAAGATATGTGGGGCACAAGCTCTTCACTAGATGAGGCATTGTGTCCTAGGCTAAAATGAGGAGTTTGGTCCTGCCTATAGGAGAAGACAGAAATTTCTCCATATCAGTGGATTTTAAGAACCACACTCTGGTGCCAGATTAGTATAACATTGGCCATTTTTACCTTTTTTTTCTGTTTACCAGAATCCCTTTACCATTGTATGCAATCAATCAATCAATCAATAAATAAATAAATAACCTGCTTCAGGGCTGGGGAGATGGCATGGAGGCTAAAAAAGTACTGGTTTACTGGTTCTTCTTCCAGAGGACCAGGAATTGGTTTCCAGCACCCACGTGGCAGTTCAGAATCACCAGTTCACTCCAGTTTTAGGGGAATATACCACCATCTCTGGCTTCCACAGGCACCAGGCATGCAAGCGGTATACTCACATACATACATTAATGTCTATACACATAGGATAAAACTTAAAAAAATAATTTTTAGAAAGCCTGATAAGCCTGATTTGTTTTCACTTGTCTCTGTCTTGAGATATAGAGAACAGACCATGAAGACATTCACCAAGGCCTATGGAGTCAACCAAGGCCTATGGAGGCAACCAAAGCCTATGGAGTCAACCAAGGCCTACGGAGTCAACCAAAATCTCTAGAGTCAACCTAGGCCTACAGAGTCAACCAAGGCCTATGGAAGGTGGTGTGGGGCCTGTAACCCTGAACACTGATTGCAGCATCCTGATCTTGTGTGATATTTTTACCCAATGGCTTAGCAGAGTAAAGCCAAGTAGGATACATAGAGAGAGTAGGCAGAATAGAGAAGATGCCATGTAGCTGCTAAAGGAGAAAGGTGCTGGAACATTACTAGTAAGCTACAGCCTGTGGCGATACAAAGATGAATAGAAATGGGTTAATTTAAGATGTAAGAGCTACCTAGGAATATGCCTGAGCCATTGGCCAAAAAGTGTTATAACTAATATAGTTTTGTGTGATTATTCAGGTCTGGGTATCTAGTCTCTGCTTACATAATGGCACCTAACATTCAGCAACATGCATCCGCATAAAGCTGGAGAAAGCTTAAAAAAAAAAAAAGTACTTCTAGACCAAGAAAATGGGAGTCAATTGCAACTTTTTGTTTGCTGCAATTTTTTCAGATGGACTCTGCTTGCTGGCAGTGAGCAGAAGTGTAGCTTCTTTAAGAGACAGCTTCTTGGTTTGTGCTGGTAGCACAAACAGCTGTGGCTCTTTTGGGAGGTCCTGCACTTAAATGGGGTTTGTGAGCAGCATGCTACTAGTTGCTTAATGGTAACATAAACGCACTGCACCCCTGAAGCTGGGGCGGTGAGTACGGCACACAGAAGCAGTGGACATATATCCACCATGTTGGATGGGGCAAAGCCAACAGGCAAAGCTACAGCATTAGTCCTAGCCACGTCCGTTTGACATTTTAAAAAATGTTCCTGGTAAGAAAAGAATTATAGTCTCAAAGTAAAGAGAGATTCAGACAAAAAAAAAGTCCTCTAAATAGGTCACAGTATGTGTGATGAATGTACATGGTCTTAAGACAGAGAGGATAAAAGATAGACGAGTCATAGATTAAAAAAAATTAATTTAAGAACAACAGTTTAATGTCCTTAAAGGAAAATAGAATTAAAAAATCGTAATGGGCTATGAAAAGATGGAAAACATACAGAGAATATGGATTATGTACATTACTGTGTTCTCTTTGAATTGTTTGACCACAGAGAAACATTTGATTCTGGGGGCTACTTAACTAAACCAACATATATATTTTAAAGGTATCTTTACTTCAAAATTTGAGTCTAAGGATATGTTACTTTGGAAAAGAGGTTCTGCCTTTGTTTCCACAGAGGATAGGACCCTGTGAATTTCTTCCAGGCTAATGTGGTTCAATGAAACAATATCCCTCAAAAAGTCTCCATGAACCCTAAAAATATTTCACCCAACAAACAGCAGGAAACAGTTTGGAGAAACTATGCTCAAATTCCCAAAATGATTATTTATAAATGTTTGTTTTCAATTAAAAGGGGTTATTATAAAAGGTTAATGGTCACAGCCAATCTCTGATATGACATAGAAATGGAAACTTTAAATTGGTATGGATTTTGGTTTATTGATACAAATTTAATGTCTATTTTGTTACTATATATAGTATACTATATAATATAGTATTACACCTATAGTAACAAAATATATATATGTATTTCTACTCTTGTTTAAGGTATTATGTTTATGTGGCTCATTTTAAAATGTAATGTATAATTAAGAAATACAGATTAATAGATAGTCATCTATAATAATCAAAGTTTTAGTCATACTAGTTAGGTTTTCTAGATATACAGAGATATATTTCAAGTAGATAGATAATCTTCAACACTTCAAAGACCAACAGAATATGGCATTTAAAATGTTTTAAGAACTTAGACTTTTCTCAACAGTGAGACATGTCTGCTTCTGGTAGCACCTATTACTTCAGAGAGGTTGATGGGCATTAAAGAAACTCATTATGGAATTTGCCTTCAGTGTGACAAAACTAGCCATTTGGGCAAGAAGGTGTTCTTGTCTCGACTGCTTGATGGTATGCTGTATGAACTGGACATGCAGGACCCACAGAAAAGTGACTGCTGAACTTTTCAAAAGACAGGATGGTCCTTCAAGGTTCCTACTTCATAGAAGAAACTGCCAGGCATTCTACAGGACACAAAAGAAAGAACTGACAAATTTTGCCAGTACAAGGCAGAACAGATCTTCAAACTTACTGCTTCACTGAAAAGTCTGCAGATATTATGGGTCTATAAGTTGAAGATGAATGAGCCAACATTAAAAAGAACTTTGGATAACTGTCCAGGCAGTAAGATATCTCTGTCATTTTTAGAACTTTGGAAGTTGCTTAGAATGCACTTTCTGTTTACTTAGGTAATATTATATCATTCTGGGGTCTTTAATGGGTTGAAGACCAGATAGTTATGATTATAGTTTCCCTTAGTTATGATAAAAGATAAATTAGATATAAAACTTTAGACTCACAAAGATAGGATATATGATAGAGTATTTTTCTTAATTTGCCAAATGTAAGTGGTCTAAATATTAAAACTATAATCTTGCTTGATAACTGTTTTGTATATGTAATTTTACCATGTTAAAGTTAAAACTTTCCACTTTAATTAGACAGAAAAGGGGAGATGATGTGGGATGTCCTTCTGTATATGTGTTGCTTTTATTGGTTGATGAATTACACTGTTTTAGCCAATGGCTAAGCAGAGTAAAGTTAGGCAGGAAATCTGAACAGAGATAGAGAGAGAGAATATGGCTAATCTCTATCATAGCTCAGAATCAAGGAGATGCCATGTAGGCTCTGAAGGAGAAGGTTGCCAAAACATTACTGGTAAGTTACAGCCTTGTGGCAATACATAGATTAATAGAAATGGGTTAATTTAAGATGTAAGAGACATCTAGGAATTTGCCTGAGCCATTGGCCAAAGAGTGTTGTAATTAATATAGTTTCTATGTGATTATTCAGGTCTGAGCAGTTGGGAAAAGAAAACAATGTTTCCATTTACAGTGGCTGGTTTTTCCTCTTATTCCAAGTTTCCTCTACTATATAACATTTATTTCTTAGAAGCTACAAAGCAGATAGCCCATTAGAAACAACAGTGGTCACTGATAAACAAAACCTAACAGTAGGAAAAGCTTGCAGCTGCTAAGTGCCTATAACAGTGCTTCTCCTCTTCCCACCATTTCATATACACTATCAGGTTTATTCCTCATAACCTGTGAGATAAGTGGTGTCATTCTCATCATACAGTTGGAAAGAAAAACAAAGTCAATAATTAAAAACCTATTTCATGGTTGCATAGTAAAAGAAAGAATCAGAATCAAGGCCTGGAGCAGGCTTTCCCACAATGTGTGCACAAGAACCCAAAACTTTGCACAGGCAGTTGGAGAGACATAAATAACACTGACATTGAAGCAATGCCTGAGGCTCTTCACAAGAGGGCTGATGAAGATCATCGCAAAAATAAGAAAAGGACAAGAGTAGAAGCTGTACTCAAGAATGAAAGGGAAGCTGATATAAGGAACAGGAGCCAAACGGAGACATAGAGAGGAAGAGCAAAGGCCATGAGTGGCAGGAAAGTGGAAATAAAAGTGATGGTGTCAAGGTCACAGACACCAAGGTCACTGTATAAGTTGTCACACCAGGCCAAAGCTGGGCAGTGTCCACCAGACAAAGACTGGTTGCCTCCTAGCATCTGGTTATGATTCTTGAAACATAAGTCCATTCAAAAATGACAAGCTCCCTGTTTGGGAACCTAGTGATGACCAAAAGCCTGAGAAAGGATGGACAAGGATGATAGGCAACTGGCTGCAAAATGCAAGCAAGGCATTTGGAAGTGTTTTTCTCTACAGCAGGAAAAAGTTCAAGATTTGAACGTGACTCCTGATCGAAATCCAGGCGTTCCATAGGAATTGCTTATTGGAACTTGCCAATGTTAGTACTGTGTTTCTGACACTATTAATTTTGTAATTAACTTTTGTAATTCACTGATTAATGAATTTTGGTTTTTATCTAGTTGGTTTGTTAGTCTTTTGAGACTGTTTCTCTGTGTAGCACTGGCATTCCCGAAATTCACTTTGTAGACCAGGCTGGCCTCCCAGTCACAGAGATTTGCCTGCCTCTGCCTCCCAAGTTCTGGGATTAAAAGTGTGAGCCACCACTACGCAGTGACCAATGAGCTTTAGAAATGTCAATCACAGCCAGACAGTGGTGGCGATCAATCTGTAACATGTGAGTTTTTTTCAGTTTTCTCACTTAAAATGTGCCAGACAGCTTTGGAAAAACTGGATTTAAGTAGCAAGGAGGCAGATGAAAGCTGGTCATGTTACCAAACACACAGATTCTCCCACTGTTACTTCATCCTTGCATAACGATGAAATTGGAAGGGCTGGAATTAACCTGGGAGCATCTGGTAGCCGCCAACTAATGATGAGACTGACCAAGGGTACAGGTTGACTGATTCCCCTAGCAGAGAGAAGGCTTCTAAATGAGAGGATCGTTTAGTTGTGAAGCAGGTTGGCAAGGCAAAATTTCTCAGAAGACTAAGATTTCAGCTGTAGATGCTGATGCCTCTATGTCAGACTCAGACTGAAAGGTTGCATGGGACATGGAGACTGAGGGTATGATCGATGAACATAACATTTTTATATTCAAAACATCCCACTCAAAGCAAAGCGCATGTGCATGTCCCATCCATTGCTGCAGCTAAGCTACTCTTGCTGCCACTACATTGCATGGCATGTGGTTGGCACATGATACAAGAAAAACAGCATACCCGCCTCTTCCAACTTCCACAACCTCTCTCCTGTTACTACAACAGTAACTCAATTACTGGTTCCAGGGCATGACGAAGGAAAAGACAACCCATTTGTAAAAATAAGAGGTAAGGGCCTGCTGTGATTTCCACACAATTTCTGTTATGTTACAAACATTAAGATGTTGGCAGAAACAAAAAGTTAGGATTCAGGCCCAGGTCTTTGTAAACACTACTAGTTCTCCAGTTTGGCACTGCTTTCAGAGAACCAAGAAAGCACACAACCCCTCTACCACCACTACAAGTATCAGCCTGTAACATCCCTATATTTCCAGACCACCTAGACTCCGGAGTTCAAACCCCACCACACACATCATTACAAAAACAACCAGAATTGAGGAAAATTGAGGGGCATACTCACACCCTGTTACTGAGAATGACACACTGGGAGGTGTCAGATATGTGTGTCAGATATGGTTCAGTGCAATCAGTGGGATCAAAGCCACAGGATTAAGTGTCTTGCCAACATGTTGGACTATGAGTATATTCATAAGCTATCCAGATCGAGTGAGGCACTTTCTGGCATTCTGAAATTCTCAGCAATCCCTAGAAGAAAAGGAACATGGGTGACAAAGTCTATTTGCAGATCATCTATTTTTAGCAGAGTCCCTTCTGAGAAGTATGTTTTAATGTCTTTAATTCATTACTGATGAAAGAATTCTGGGATTTGATATTCATTCTCAATGAAAATGCTTATCTATTGGCTTTCTACCTTGCTGTTTAAAATTTTTTAAAGCTTTAATTTTAATGACTTAATTGGCTAAAATGACTTAGGAGACATTTTGGTTAATGTTTAACTTAATTTCAACTATCAAAGTTTTGGTCTTACTTCCTATTTCCTGAAAGCAATTACTTTTGATTCTCACAACTGGCTTACCTCCATATTTCACAATAGAATGTTTATTCCTCTAATTCTTAATTTTCAACTTAGATTGTGGCTAATCTCTATTAGATCTTATAGCTCTGACTGTCAAGAATTCATTTTCTTACAGTTCAATGCAAGCATATAACTTATATTTCTCCAATCGTCATTCCAATGTAATTTTGGGGGGTTAAGATATGGCTGGTTTTGATATGGGTGGTTAAATTATGTACTGGTAGTAAAGGTTGTAGATGAAGGTGATGATAGATGTACAAGTAGAAGAAATGGTGATGGTGGTAGAGGATGAGGTGTATGAGGCAGAGATGCAAGCAGAGGAAAAGGACAAGGAAGATGTAGTGGAGAAGAAGGATGGACAAGAGGAAGCAAGGGTGGTAGTGAAGGTGGAAGAGATGGTGATGCAATGGAGGTGGAAGAGGTGGTGGTGATAGAGGTAGAAGAGGTGGTGATGGAGGTGGAGGAGGTCATGATGACAGAGGTGGAGGAAGTGGTGATGATGGAGTGGAGGATGTTGTTATGATGGAGGTGGAGGAGGTGGTGATGGAGGTGGAGGAGGTGGTGATGGAGGTGGAGGAGGTGATGATGAAGGTAGAAGAGGTGGTAGAGGTGGAAGAGGTGGTGATGGAGGTAGAGGAGGTGATGATGGAGGTAGAGGAGGTGTGATGGAGGTGGAAGAGGTGGTGATGGAGGTGGAAGAAGTGGTGATGGAAGTGGAGAAGGTAGCAGTGATACAGGTGGAAGAGATGGTGATGGAGGTGGAAGAGGTGGTGATGGAGGTAGAGGAGGTGGTGATGGAGGTGAAAGAGGTGGCGATGGAGATGGAAGAGGTGATGATGGAGATGGAAGAGGTGATGATGGAGGTAGGGAAGGTGGCAGTGATACAGGTGGAAGAGGTAGTGATGGAGGTGGAAGAGGTGGTGATGGAAGTAGAGGAGGTGGTGATGGAGGTGGAGGAGGTGATGATGGAGGTGGAGAAGGTGGTATCAGTAGAAAAAGAAGATGTATAGGAAGTGCAGATGGAGATAGAGTCACAGAAATGGTGGTGGTAACAGAGGAAAAGATGTTAAGGAGGCGGTACTGATGCTGGTGGTTTACTCTTCAGTTATCCCACACACTTTGGGTCTTTCTTCATGACCCCACATTCCCTTTCAAAAGGATTCCTCATATGCCCGGGCATGTGAAAATAGGAGGCTCCTCAATCTCAGAGCTTGACAGGCTCCCATTGTCCTTATGGTCAGCCTGTGGGTAGAAAATAAGAGACAGATAGCAAAGTACAAACACGGGGGGGGGGGTTCCAAGAAGTCAGCCAAATTGTTTCTGGAAATAGATGATAACATTTCCTTCATGTAGGATGCCAGAAACAGAGAGACAGACAGAGATCATAATATATAATTTGATATAAAAATTAGTTTCAAAAGGCCAGTATTTGTTCTCCTTTTGAGGCTAATTGTTCTCTCCTAAGTGATGTCACCAAAGATCTATGAATGAGTGCTATGTTATCGCAGTGACCAAAGTCTTTTGCTAATTCATTTTCTAGAGTAATTGACAAGCCCATTGTTCCATGGAGTGTAGACTTTGGCTCCTTCCCTCAAATTCAAATATTAGCTAATATCTACATTGTTGTAAAGTTGTAATGCTATAATTGAGATTTAACTATTTCCCTAACATCCTGTGCTAAAGTGACCTTACTGTGATGGTGAACCTGTAGAAGGTGAGGCCTGATCGGAAGTTCTTAGGTAATTTGGAGTGTTTCTTGCTGTTGTAGTTTGAATATTGGTCCCCAATGGCTCACACTTAAGTGTGTGGTCTGCAGTTGGTAGAACTCTTTGGAAAGATTAGGAACTGTGTCCTTGTTGGAAGTGATATGCTGTGGAATATTCCTCTTGTATACTGCAAAGATTTTGTCACTTGAATTAGCTTAATAAAGTGCTGATTGGCCAGTAACCAGGCAGGAAGTACAGGCAGGGTGACCAAACTAAGAATGATGGGAAGGAAAAGGCCAGAGTCAGAAGTCGCCAGCCAGATGCAGAGGGAGCAGGAGATGAATACGCCATAGTAGTAAATGTACTGCCACATAGCAGAGCATAAATAAGGAATACGGGTTAACTTAAAATATAAGAGCTAACAGTAATGAGCCTGAGCTATTGGCCTAGCATTTTTAAATAATATTCAGCCTCTAACTTAGTTATCTGGGATTGGGCAGTCAGTACAGAAAACATCCATTTACAGTGGTGTATCACTGGGTGGACTTCTCAGTTAGCTTTCTCACTGCCTCAGGATTGTGGATCAAGATGTAAGCTCTCAGCTCCCATTCCAGCTCCATGTCTGCCTGACTGCTGCCATAGACTCTAGCCCTCTATCACTATGAGCCCCCAAGCAAAAGTCTTCCTTTTATAAGTCCCCTGGGTCATGGTATCTTTTCACTGCAACAGAAAGCTAGCCAAGACAGTTCTCAAACGTGAGCGTACAACTCTTCCCTTCTCTCTTTGCCTTCTGGCTCATGATTTCAACAGGTGTTTCACTGCCACTGCCACATCTTCCTCCCATAACTGTTCATGTACTGTCCCTCCCAGAATCCCAGATCAGTCAGGTCACTTGACTGGGCCGGAACCTTTAGAACTGAGTCAAAACAATCCTTTTCCCACTCAAAGTTAATTATCTCAGGTATTTCATTATTGTAACACAAAGCTAATATACTTTTGATTAACTGGGACCCCCTGGAAATCCAAATATTAATAACAAGGTTAAAAAAACTATTTTGGATTTCACATTTAACAGAGACTACAAATACAAGTGATCTAGGCTTGGAACAGACATCATTTCTCATCGTTGCACACAGAACACACAGAAGAGTTCATCACTCCATAAACATGTGCATATCAGCTAGTTTAAACACACATATGTGTGCACGCACACATATACACACATGTGCACATGCGTGGGTATACAAACACACACACTTGAACAGTAGTTGTGAGATCAGACTTGGCCAGCATTTTAATTACTAAGCCATTTATAATGGTTAAAGATCAAATGACCATCAACTTGACAGACACTAAATGACCCAGGAGACAACCCTCCGGGCAGGTCTGGGAGGGAGTTTCTACACTGGCTGAAGACCCACCTGAAATGGAGTTGGCACAACACCATGGGCTGGAGTTTGGACTGAATTTAAAGGGGAAGAGTCTCAGCCTAAGTGTTCATCTCTCATCCTGTCTGAAGATACAACCTAACCAGCTGCCTCACACTCCTCCCTCCATGCTTCTTTAGTCAGATACATTGTTACAGCAGCAAAAACATTAACTAGGGCTGGGAGGATGGCTCAGTGATTAGCACCTTGCCTACAAAGAAAATGACCAGAATCTAGATCCCTCAAACCCACGTAAAGGCAGGACATGGCAGCTCTCCTATAATTCCATCCATGGAAGACAGACAAAGAGAATCCCTAGAGAGAGCAGGCTATTGAAATTAGCTGTTTGGGCATGTTCTGGCTTTGACTGAGAGACAGAGCATCAGAACAAAGCCAAAGCCAGGTTTAGTGGTGCATATCTCAAATACTAGAATCAGGAGACAGAGGCAGGAGGTTCTTTGTGAGTTCAAAACCACCAATGTAGAATTTCAGACATCTAGGGCTATGTAGTGGGATCTGGTGTCATAAAGATAAGCTGAAAAGGTTGTTAAGGAAGAGTCGAAGAGTCCTGATGCCAGCCTCAGACCTCCACACACAGGCAAACATGCACGTGTGTATCACATACTGCACGTGAACACATGTACACACACACACACACACACACACACACACACAGTCACACACACCCAGAAAAGGAAAAAGAAAAAAACTAATATTCCTCCTTAATCAATGCTATTTCTGCCCTGTGAAGACACGATGATAGTGGGTGGCTATGATCCTGAGCCCTCGCTGTCCTTAAAGATTTTTTTTAAAGTGATTTACATAATTCTGCTCTGTTTTCAGTGCCATTTTAATGTATAGAATTATAACAGTTAATAAAATATACTACTCCTAAGCTTAAAATATTTACACCTTTAATACCCACATTACCATCATTCAGATCAAAATTGAGATTTCCGTCACATAGAAAGTTTCCTCATGTCTGAACACCTATTTCTAATAAACATTCATTATTCTTCAAATATTGCTAACTTAATAAGAATATTTTATTAGCTGGGTGTGGTAACGTATGCCTTTAACCCCAGTACTCAAGGGACAGAGGCAGGTAGGTAGATGTCTGAGTTCAAGGCCTGGTCTACAGAAGGAGTTTCAGAGTAGCAAGGGCTAGACAGATAAACCATGTCTCAAAAGGGAAAAAAAAGGAGGAGAATTTGTTAGACGAAATTTGATTGATGAGCTCAGAGAGAATATGGCTTGTATTCATCATGTAATATATACTTATAATTTGCCAAGGACTTTCATGTTGATGTTGTAGGGAAGATATGTTCATCTCCATCCAGTCAATGAAACAAAGAAGCTTGAGCTCAGAGGGTGCAGAGGATGCTTCCAATGTCTTAGAGCCGGCAGCAACCGTAGCAACTCAAAAGACCATGGATTTGGTTTGTTGTTTGGTCTCGATCACACTGCCAGATAACACAACTAGTTAACAGTTCATCATGGATAGAAGAACGTCTCATGAGGCACCACCCCTAGCTGAGAAGATATTGGCAAGGGATGAGGAATCATTTGGGGCAGGGATGTGGCTGCTGGTAATTGTCCATGCTCTGTTGGATGGCTCCACACCCGTGCACAGGCAAGCTGCACTAATGGGACTCGGTTGTCTACAAAAGGCGAAGGAGAGGAAGGCAGGAGGAGGAAACACTAGAAAGCCAAAGGAGAGTGGAAGAGGGACACGGGCTGGATATGATCAAGATACGTTATAAAGAGATATGAAATTATCAATGAATGAATTTAAAATGTCCTAAGCAGCATTGTTGTTTAAATATGAAGTCTCCCCAACAGGCACATGCATTGGGGGCATGTTAGATGATTGGATTTTGAGGGTGATTGGTCCTGAAGACGCTGACCTAATCAAAGTACTCATCCCTTGATGGATTCACACTACAATGGCGTCATTGGAAGGTATCACAAAGTAAGGGCAGGGACATCTTCTAGGAGGGAGTCATTGGAAACATTTTCTTAATGGCTGTATTCTTCCCTGACTCATTCTGCCATGTGTATCTGTTGCCGTGATGTTCTGCCTGCCACCAGCCCATCATCAGCATAGCCAAGGATTACTGACTCAAATTTCTGAAACTTCATGTGAAAATAAAAGTCTCCCTGGGGTTTTATGTCAGATGTTTCGTTGCAGTAATGAGATAAGCTAATGTGATCATAAATATAAATTATATCAAATGGATTTAAAAGGAATGAATATAGATGGTGGATGGATGGATGGATGGATGGATGGATGGATGGATGGATGGATGGATGGATGGATGGATGGATGGATGGATGGATGGATGGATGGATGGATGGATGGATGGATGGATGGATGGATGGATGGATGGATGGATGGATGGATGGATGGATGGATGGATGGATTGATATGTGGGTGCATGGGTGGATGAGTATATGGATGAGTGGGTGGATAGATGGGTGGGTGGATGGATGGATGGATAAATGGTGGGTGGATGGATGGGTAAATGGTGGGTGGATAGATGTGTGGGTGAATGGATGGATGGATGGGTATATGGGTGGGTGGATGGGTAAATGGATGGGTGGATGGGTGGGTGGGATGGATTCACCAGAAGAGGAATCCAGAATCAGTCTCATTTCTCCAGGAAGAGGAGCCTATGCTGGCCATATGGGAAGGACAATGACCTCTCAGGACACACCCTCTGTGAGACATGTGAGTTAGATGGATATGTGTAATTACACTAATCCATGTCACTGAACCATGTTTCTCCACAGGCCTTGAGGGGCCATAGGGTGAGACACAGGGAGTAATGGAGACGATTGCAAGCACCCTCCACCCACCTGCTTTAACCAGCTTTGTACTTAGCCGGTTCTGCATTTTTGGCAACTTCACAAGATTTCATTTAAATAGCAGGTTTTGTGATGTTTTTAAAAGTCTGCAAACTATAGAACTAATGCCTTTACTTAAAGTCTTTAAATAGCAACCTTCATAGAAGAAGAATGCCAAAGCTGCTCAGATGCCAAGGAAGTCAAATGAAAGGAATCAGGTTCAAACCCTAGATCCAACTTACTGCCTGTGTGACCATAAGTTCCTACAGCAGTGGTTCTCAGCCTTCCTACTGCTGCGGCCCTTTCATACAGTTCCTCATGTTGCAGTGACTCCCAACCATAAAATTATTTCATTGTTACTTCATAACCACAATTTTGCTACTGTAATGAATCATAATGTAAATATCTGATATGCAACCCCCCAAAAAGGGGTCACGATCCACAGGTTGAGAATTGCTTCCCTACACTTATTGCCTGCGTGAGTTTTTAAACATTTTTATGCCCTTTCTAGCCTGAATATCTCCATGATTTTTTCAGAAGTGTACATTTGCATGTACACATATGTACACTGATAGTTCAGGGCCGTGACATCAGGCTACAGCAGTCATGCAATCCATGTACCTTGCTCTGTCACTGAGACCATGCCAAATGTTAAGTAACTGAGCTGAAACCGAGCCAAGGGGTTGAAAAGCCCTTCCCAGGCAACAACCTCCCTGCCTCCCTGTAAGTGTGTCACTCCACAGACCGTACAGATTATATTGCGAGGAACAGATCGCCCCAATGCCAGCATCGAGCTCCAACTCTTATCAAGGCCAATCCAGAGGTGGAGGGCGGGGGTTGAAGTAGCTCTCTAGACCCAGGAACAAGAGCTCAGCAAGAGTGTGGGACTGGGGGATGAAGAGCAGAGAGAAAGGACGGGGTGCTCTGGAGCCTCCCGGACTGCCACAGCTGGGTGAAACAGTATGGTGCGCTACAACCCAGAACACATCAGTCATCAGAGTCCTCTTATAGATTCTCACTCCGAAGAGGAAGAGGCGGTGTGAACAGAGAGCCAAGAGAAGGATGGACAAAGGGAAGAAGGGCTCGGGAAAGTGGCTGCTGGGAAATGGGCACTGTTTTTGAAGAGACCCAGACCTGGCAGCGTTGCCATGGGAACATCGTCCATGACTAATGAGAGGCTCTGACTGTGTCATCCTTTTTAATTAACTATTGTACCATCCTTAAAACACACCCCCCACAGAAAGATGGCAACGTGGTTAGTCAAAGTTGGTCTGAGGACTCTTGAGGGCATTAACTGTGTCTCGTTCCAGCTGAAGGAGAAGATATGGAGGGAGTCTTCCGAGAGCTTTCTAGAAGCCATGCTGCACTAGCATTTCTTCTCTGGGAAATCCCCTACCTACTAGGCAGCTACCTGCTTGCTTAGTTCTCTGGTCCTGTCCTCACCCTCACCAATAACTCTGACTCCCGAACAATTTTAATTTCAAAATCAACCAGTTGGCAGATACCTGTAGACATTGTTAGGTTGATCAAGGTAAACTTTTGAACCAATTCAATAGTAACCCCTTTAACCAGCTTTCTACCACTTAGCCCCACTAAATGGAATACATATTGCTACCTAATGATTCTCTCTCTCTCTCTCTCTCTCTCTCTCTCTCTCTCTCTCTCTCTCCGCATTTATGTACAGAGCTAAAAGGATGCTCTCCATAACTGAGATAATATAATAGACAGGAGAGGTCTATTGTGGTTACAGTTCACACTCTCATGTTCTTTAAAGACCATTGGTCAAGAACAAGGTTGACCTCTTCCCACAGTCTTTTACGGGCTATCCACTGCTAGAATAAATAATATAAAGAAATCACTTGTCTTTAGGCCGGCTTATGCCCATTGCAGCTGTTATTCATGATCAGAATGATTTGATTAAGCCCAATATTATGCAAGCCAAGGTGATATAAATGTTTAAAGGCTCTAAAAACTCAACTGAATAGGTTGGGATACTCAAAAGGAGTTGCTTTTGAACTCCCATCAGAGCAGGGCAAGATGGTATGTGGTAATGTTTTGTTTGTGCTCTAACAAATAAAGCTTGCCTGAAGATCAGAAGGAGGAGCTAGCCATTAATTAACCACAGAGGTCTAGAGATTTGTTTCGACAAGAGACAGGAAGTGCTATGGCTGGGCAAAGAGAGGACTATAAAGGCAAGCAGAGACAGGAGCTTGGCCCTTTCCTGTCTGAGGATTTTGTAGAGGCAAGAACGTTAGTGGCTGGCTGCCTCACTTCTCTGATCTTTCGGCTTCTACCCCCAATGTCTGATTCCAGGTTTTTATTATTGAGATCAATGAGATTCGTGCTACAGTGGCACATGCCTTTAATCCCAGAATGAGGAAGGCAGAGGCAGGTAGATCTCCATGAATCTGAGGCCAGCCTGGTCTATATAGCAAGTTCCAGGTTACCCAGGGTTATATGGTGATATAAATACATAAAATTACTCCGGGGGGGGAGGTAAGACAATTACAAAGAATGGAAGAAAAGTATTAAAATTCTATTTTAGGCAGCTACTATATTTAATTTACTGCCTAGGTGGTTTTTAAGATCTTGGTCTACTTTAAAGAAATTGAAACTGGATGCTATAATTTAAATATAAATTATAAATTTTAAATATAAAAGGGGTGTTTAACAGACAAATGAGGGCTCCAAATAAGGAATTTGTGACAAGAAAAACATTACACCTTAGCAAAAGATTATCCATACATTCAAAGTATGATGTAGAATATATATTATGTTTGTGTGTGTATGTATATAGAATAAATGTGTATAACCATATGTGTGTATATGTATATACATATATATATATATATATATGGTTTTCTCACATGAGAGTGGTGAGAGGAGAGAGAGAAGGCAAGAAGAGGCTGTCTTGCTGGTGTCTAGTTTTAGCAATCCTGTCAATCAACCACTCAACCACTCCACTTCGATTCTTGTCAAAACTGCAGTGGTTCCTCCTCACACTTAGCACAGGGCTTCCTGACAACAAAGGACATCACGCTGAAAATATTTCAAAGGAAACCTGTTCGCCACACTTTCTCTATATGATGCATCCCAGGGAGGGGAATTCAACCCAAGTGGGGGAAAAAAAGCCTGAAGGGAAATGAAACTCTGCAAGCCATGGTGTGGGCAAAGCAAACGCCTGTAAGAGCTTGCGTAACCACCGCTCTCTACCATAGACAGGTTATGGCACAGCGAGAAAATTCTATAGAAAATAAAGAGGCAAACTGGGTACTGTCACAACACACAATTTGACGAGAGGAAGCGGGACTCAGCCACAGCAAATAAGGAAGGGAGAACATGGAGATGGTGGTCATGAGGGTGTGAAGGAAGTAAGGGCAACCGTGTCCCTACCCAGTAGTGAGACAGATGGGGCAGTAACCCTCTCTCAACCCCTATTACCTCCATTGCATGAAATAGTTACCAGCTTAACAGAGAAATAAGCCCACCCCTGCTCGCCGTGGATTCAACAAAGATGGTGGGTAACAAGGCCGCCTGCAAACGTTTCCTGTGTGTCAGGCACCGAGCATGGTGCTTTATGCTCTTTCATTCGCTAGTTCAGTTCGTTGCTGTGAAGAAGCTGACATGCACAAAATCAATTCTCTAGGGAGACTGGCCCTCCCTGGGCTAGGTAAAATAATTTATGACAAGCAATTCTCAACCAGACACAAAGAAGAAATGCTTCAAGCTATCAAACAACCGAAAACGACTTCCTGGGTACTGCCATACCCAGAGGTCATTGGTCTGTGGAGGCATGAGGAAGCCACCAACAGCTGGAAGAGGAGACTGGCAGGTGAATTCCAACCACAGCATTCTATCCAAAAAAGGTGCAACCCGAATTCCGAAGAGCCACGGTGAGAAAGTGCCTAGGTCACCGAAGCTGAGTCATGAAATGGAGACAGGGTGTGACATACTGAAAGAGCCTAGGGAAGTAGGAAGGCGGGGTCGCCACAGCCAGTGTGCTGAACTCAGCGGACTGTCAATCACTGGCCTCCGCCCCTTAGGGCCACACAGCTCTTTGCAAGGCAGGCCTGCTTAAGGATTGCCACAACAGTAAGACTTTTCCAGAAAAATACACTGGGCTAAGTAATTGGTTTCTCTAAATGGTTTGCTTATCCTCTCCCATTTAAAACCAGGGTTTGGACAAGAAAGCCAGGACAGCTACAAACTTTAGGATTCTGTGGGAACAAAACAAAACAAAACAAAAAAAAGTGGAAGAGGAAAAGAGGATGGGACAGAGGATGAAACTAAAAAAAAGCTAAGCTGCCATTGGTGTACGTCTGCTTTTATGTTTGAATGTGACCGGCCTATCAAAAAATGGGAACAAATAAGAAATCACACAGTTGGGCCACAGATCGTAAAACTGCAATCTCCACAAAGTAGCTGTGTCAAATCACCCCAGAACCCTCTTAAATGCATATGCCCACTTATTTCCCAGTATTCATTGAACCAGAGTCTCCTGGAATGGATTGATTATCTCTAGTTTTGAAAGCTTTGGGGCTGTGGGTGTAGACCAGCAAATAGGACATTTACGCTAGTAAACATGAGAAGCGTTCTGTTGGGTCCCCAGCTTCAGCTACATCAGCAGTCGTCAACCTGTGGGTTGCTGTCCCTAAGGGGCCTAAGACCCTTGGGAAACCTTGGAATGTTTATCTTATGGTTCTTAACAGTAGCAAAATTACAGTTACAAAGTAGCAATAAAAGATAATTTATGGTTGGGGGTCACCACATCTCAACCATATATTAACGGGTCACAGCATTAGAGAGGTTGAGAACCACCGTTATAAACCCATTACACCTGTAGTCTCACACCTGGGAGGCTGGAGCCAGAGAATCAGGAGTTTAAGATTATTCTTGGCTACATAGCAAGGTCAAGGCTAACCTGAGTTACATGAGCCCTCCTCTCAAAAGAAAAAACAATACCAAAGGCTCTCTGGATATTTTTTGATACGCAGATATATTTGTGAGCCTCTGATTTTTATAGACAATCTCAGCATTTGGAGCCTTATGCCCCTCCAATGCAAGGGATTTTTATTGGGTATTAGCATTGCCTGGTTCCATTTTCTCAAATATGTCCCATCGGTAGGAGAAAAGGGGGTTTTTATTTGTTAAGAAAACTGAGACAATGTTTCAGAAAACACAGCTGCTTGTAGTGAATTAAGCAGATGCATATTACCTACAGTTACTATAAAGTTAAAGTAAAATATAAGAAGTCACAGGTATAGCTGCCTCCTCTTTAAGACAACTGAGCCTTTAGGCAGGGGCACTTACAAGAAAAACTGCCCTCATACTTTTTTAAAATTATTTTTATTTATGTGCATTGGTGTTTTGCCTGCATGTATGTCTGTGCGAAGGTTTCGGGTTCCCTGGAACGGGAGTTACAGACAGTTGTGAGCTGCCATGTGGGTGCTGGGAACTGAACCAGGGCCCTCTGGAAGAACAGTCAATACTCTTAACCACTGAGCCATCTCTCCAGCCTTAACCCTTAACTGCATCTTCTTTTACCATTTTCATTCATGTGGATCTTTGTGGTTATTTTGTGCTGTCAATGCATATATTCTGTGTGTGGTGTGTGCGAGTGTGCAAGTGTGTGCACTGTGTGTGTGCATGCATACATGTGTGTAGAGACAAGGTTTTGTCATATCACCCAGGTTAGTCTAGAACTCATGGCCCTCCTATCGGAGCTTCCCAAGGGCTGCAATTGCAGATCTACACCACCATCTGTAGCATCTGTGCTACTATGGTCCTGTAGCTCCTGTATTACATGTACTATGGTACTATACCTGCAGCATATGCATACAGACAGGCATGGGCCTGGTGATTGACACATACACACCCAAACATGGGGACACGGTCATCCTTGAATTCCCCAAGAATGCCCCTTTTGTGTCTTCCAGGGCAGCTTATATAGGGATACTTAACTGATACCCACGCCTCAGGCCAACCCACCAGAAACCACTCCCCTGCCATCAGGAACTCCTGAGGGTCTTGTGCTCAGAGCAGCTGCAAACACAGAAAAACAAGTTGTTTTGCTCAGAGCAGCTGCAAGCAAGACAAGTTGTTTACAAGAAATTCAGGGTCTAGGGGTCCACAGCCCCCAACAACCATACTTGTCTACTTATTGGGAGGAACACACAACATTTGTTTTAAATTGTACAGTCACTCAAAGTCTAATGTCTAACATACAATTTTCTTCTATGTAAGTCTTTTTTTTTTCTAGCACTTGGTCTCCCTAAATCCTGATTGCTTTCTTTTACAAACCTATATAGCCAAAGCAGCATTTGAAGGCCCAAATCTCTTACAGGCCTTCTTATGAATGGGACCATGTTCTGATAAAGTTCCAGAGCTTTCCAGTCAGGAGACGGGAGGGGTCTCCATTGCTGTACACATATCACAGGTCCTACAAATATGTCCCCTCTTGTATTTTTCACCACGTACTATAAAGGGGTCACTATCTTCTATTTATTGCAAGGTACCATGAATTTGTGTTTCGCCGTTTATCTCTTCTGTAAATTGTAACAGGCCATAAGGACAGGGTGAGTCCGTATTGTGTCCCTTGCCGAGCTCACATAAATGTTTCCTAATTGTTTATTGGATGGATGGATGATGGATGGATGGATGGATGGATGGATGGATGGATGGATGGATGGATAAATAGTTCCTTTCCGCTCTTACCCGGACTCACCACCACCAAAGGCCTCCCTTTCAGGAAGTAGGAATGCTGTTATCCTTTCGTGTGTGTCCTCGGGACAGAGCCCAGTAATCGGCATGCAGCATTTGTTTGGCTAATGTTGGTTAGTGACTGGACAACCCGCAGCAGCGCTGATCCTACTCTGTGATTCACGGCTTGTTGTTCAATGCCTTCTCCGTATTGCCCAAGCTTGTGTGCCATCTGAACCAGAGCAGAGGATTCAGCAGACATTCTCTGAGCACGAGCAGTCTGGCTTGCGACACATCTCCATATCTAAACATTCAAGCTCCCGAACCACAGACAGACTAAATAAGTTGCAGTCAGGAAGTGTCCTTGGAGGGGTACTAATACTCAGAGAATCCCAACTTGTACACTATTAAATCCAAGACACAAACTGTAGGCCCATTTCCCCGGCCCCTGGTATTCTTATGGCATCATCTGAGATGAGTCAGATCCAGAAAGTTCATCTGGGTCGGTAATGTAATCATTGACTTCCTGCACAGTTCAAAGCTGACAACCGCAGTTCAGGAACTCTGATTTACATTCCAAGTATTCCTTCTCAACTCTGCTCCCCTTAAACACAGGCAGTCAAGTGAAGCTACGTTACTCAGGCAGGCTATGAGGACGCTCCTGTTTCCACTTTCCCGTCTGAAAGTCGCCGATAGGAAATAAAGCATGATTCACAGTGAGGTGAATATTGCTAGTGAGTCCATAGAGTCACAGTCAGGTGAGCATCGCTAGTGAGACAATAGCCATAGATCCACCTGTGTGCCTGTAAAGAGAACCTGAAAGAATTGGAGAGAGAGTAGCAAAATAAAGATGGTGGCAAGACCCTACTGAGCATGTGTGGTCTGTTAAGCACAGTGTCATCTATTGGGAAGACATGTTAATTTTAGGTATCAGTTTGGCTGGGAGTGTGCGGGTGAAGGCAGGTATCTGGGGAAAAGACAAGCATCTCACTCAGATAAGTGAAGTAGACCCAACGCTACTGACAGTAACATCCATCAGCCAACTACTGATGACCAGCGTATGAAGGTAGCTTTGGTCCCTCCTGGAGCTGGGGCACTAGAAGTACAGACAGAATCGTTTTATCTTGGTCCAGTATAGATTCCCACAGGTGAAAATTAACCAAAGCTGGTTCCTCAGAGCATCTAAGGATCTAAGGTTGCAGGTACTGGCTTTGTGTCACCCTTTAGGCAGAGTGGATGGAAGAGATCACAGGCCGTCTGTCAATCCACCCGACTGTGAACTCAACAATTCTCAGTGCAAAAGGAGGACTGTTGGACATGGTCCACTGGAAGGGGCTGCCCAGAGAAGAAGTTACAGTGATTCTTACTTCCTGAGCAGAGGAGTGTGAATGGCAGTGATGTTAAGATGGGCTGTAGGGTTCATGGTCATGACCTGATCATGAGTAAACGGGATTCCTGTTGCCTCCCAAGTACAGCATGACTAACAAGAAAGCTGTCTGCTTTCATGGTAACATGCTGTTAAGGAGGTTGTGTCTCCAAGGACTAGAGAGAATATTTGAAACCTTGAACCTTTTCCCTAGGAGAAGACAATGGGAGAGGCAGGTGATGCTATCCTTCCTGTTTCCTCTCCAGACAGACAATCCTTTCCACCCATGCCATGAGATGAGACAGCTGCCACCCTTGTGAACCTCATAGATCTGAAGTTGATAGTCCAGGCCAAGAGCCTCCAATGGCATTCGCTTGTTCTTCTCAGTTTCTTGGGCTTAAACTGAATGTTCCCAGATCTCAAGCCTGGCAGCCTTCAAACCGGAGCTATGGCACTGGCTTTCCCGGGTCTCCAGCTTGCTTGGTATTTTCTACATGACATAATGAGCCAATTAACAATAACACCAATCTTTATGGTAATAACACCCATTGATGATTTTTCTTTGGCAAACCCTGACTAATACATTTGTGGCTCACACCTATCCACACCTTTGGACCTTGTTATCAATTACGTCGAAACTTCATCGCCCCATTCTGACCAGGCCTTCCTAACCCTTCAGCTATTGAGTCCTTGACACCCGCCACACCCCATCCTTGACTCACAGAGACCTCCCATCCTTAACCAACTTCTAATTACGTCCCTCCTAGGCTCGCTTCCTGTCCTGTCTACCCTGACCCCGAGTCTGCCGCGTGGTACTATATGATCAGCCACTTGTATCCAGAAAAATACAACAGTCTTAATCACCCCTGCTATCTGCCTACTTTTTCACACTTGGAACCCAGCTGCTCAGGCCTCTTAGGGGAAGATCAGAGAACCACACATTCTGCTTACGCCCTTACATGGTTCAGCTTTGCTGCCAACAGTGTTCATGGTTTCTTCTCTGATTATTCTTTCTCATTTTTTTCCTTACTCTTTGCTTGCCTGCCCCTGGTTCGTCCTGCTGTCTTTCCTCTTTCAGTGCTCTTTCTGGATGAGTCTGTCTGTCCTCATGCCTTTCACTTCCACTAAGCCCCACTTACTCATACTGGCCTACATCACCTTGGATTCTAGGTCTGATTGTGTCCTTGGCAACACAGACAAATTCCGCATTGGCAAAAGGAGCTTCTTTTTTTTTGTTTTTGTTTTTCGAGACAGGGTTTCTCTGTGGCTTTGGAGCCTGTCCTGGAACTAGCTCTTGTAGACCAGGCTGGCCTCGAACTCACAGAGATCTGCCTGCCTCTGCCTCCCAAATCCTGGGATTAAAGGCGTGGGCCACCACCGCCTGACCTCTTTTTCTTATCTAAAGACTCAGCCTTTTTGCCTTTCTCCAATATGAAATAAGGTGTCTAGTCATTCATTCAATACATACTTTTGAGTTTCAGGAGTAGTGCAAGGAATATCATAACAAATGAACGAGCAGCTGCCTTTATGCATCTTGCATTCACTCATGTTCTTCCTCTAAAGAATGAACTTGCCCTTCCTCCTCCACAGGCATACGGTCTAGGTGCCTTTGGCCTGAAACCCATTTCCAACACATTTCCATGCATGCTTGCCAGAGTTACCAGCACTGTAGCCTCCTACAATGGCAGTGAGCAAGCAAGGCCCACGCAGGCCAGTAATTACTGCTGCACAGGGATGGGAAGCAACCCCGGGTGCTGGCATCTGTTCTGGTGCTCATCAATCATGAGCACAGAGCAATTTTCCAATTCTTCAAAATGCCCGTACTTGTCTCACAGATTTGGTGGGAGGGTTAAATGGACTAATACATGTGAAAAGCATGGAATATCACAGGCACTGAGGAGTACTTGATAAAAAATTAGCTGAGTTAAATCAGCAGAAGAGGCTCTCTCACCTAGAACAAACACAAAGCTTTTTATCTCTTGATATTCAATCACCGTAACTTCTCCAGCCAACCTCAATTTTCTCTGGCTCGGCAACTTTCTTTTATTCTTACATTTGTAGCTTTATAGACATGGCTCGCATAACCTGAACCATCCAAGCATCTCCTGTGTCTATAGAAAACAGATGCATAGACAGCAGGAAAACACAGAATCTGTCTTTAGGACTCAAACACATTTTTAAAACTACTCACATTTAAACTAGTAGACAAGACTAGTCCAATGTCACAGGCCAACTACTAAACACCTCTAGGAAACCATTTTGTCCACTTGAAAGTCCTTCTTGGGGACACTGCCTGGGCACGCATGCTAACAACTAAAGAGGATCAGTGTGGGGTTTTTTTTGTTGTTTTTTTTTTTTAGCATCCCTTTCATCCTCAATAGTCTTTTTTGCTCTGGGGGCCCTTCTCTCCTTGCCCAACCTCTGTGGTCCTGCAGCTTTTCCAGTCCTCTTGCTCCAACCACATTACCTAGATCCAACAAGGTTTGGTCTTTCCAACAATGACTTGTCCAAGAACTGAGGAACTAATACAAGCTTGCCCAATCCTTGCCCTGAGTTCCTCTAAGAAATGGGTCATTTACAACCGTATTCTCCAATGCAGAACTCTTATGCAGTCCTAAGACACATTGTGCTTACCTCTGTCAAAGCTCATTCCCTCAATGGAGCTTTCCGTCTAGCCAGTGCCGACAAAGATACTTGATGACTGAATCTCTTGCACTGCACACACACAACCTCTAAAGCAGTGGCTCTCAATCTAACCTTCCTATCACTGCAACCATTTTTTTTTAAGAAAAACATCTGCACACCTTTAATTCAGATTAGAACCCAGAAATTTAAGTCAGTACATAAGGCCAGTGGTGTAGTTCAGAACAGACTAGCCGGCTTTAAATTATGCTGTTTCTTATAACCAAAAAATCCCCACCTATTTATCACTTTAAACACTCCTTGGTTTCTGGACCTTCTGTCCGAGGAACTGCTTTCCTGTTCTCTAAGGTTCAGTTAGGCACTTTCTATAAATTGAGACTGAGTTGCTTGAAAACAAAAATTTTATTTTGTGATAAGACATCCTTCCACTCCAATTGTTCTCTAGACCCTGTGAACAAAATTGTTCTCTGAATCCCATGAACAAAGTATCATTGAGCAAGTCCAATGTAGGGATGGATGTCCAGTTCCTTCCCCATTATAGGACTCGTCCATCACCTCAGGAAACCTTGACACCAGTCTATGGTGGCAGATATGGAGGTAGCATTTTGATATTTCCTTTCAGAGCGTTCATCTCTTTCAAAACTTTTCCTCATCTTCCTATTGATGTGGATGCATTCAGGACACAGTATATAATCTTCCAATCCTGGGTGTGGGGAAACACAGCCTGGTAATCAGAAGAGAGGTGTCATACTCTGGGGGCCTGTCTGGAACCCAGGTATGACCAGCGTGCATCTGCAGGCAAACCCAGCCTGCCTCTTCTTCAGAGAGCTGTCTGCCATGGACGACGCACCACCTGCATCCAGTGTCTGGCAGCAGAAAGGCCTTGATATTCTAGGGAAGAGGCTGGCAGTTCATAGCCCTAGGCTGAGCAGCTTTCAAGGCCATTCTTCCCTTTCTGAAGCTATACCATCCCCCTCTCTCTTCCTCTTCAAATTTTGACCGGGTCCTTTGATGACTGTTTTGGTTTTCTTGGGAACTGGCCTCAACAGATGTTTGGGGAATATGACATTTTTGTTTCCAATATGAGTTTTTCTGGAGTCTCAAGAAGACTTAACTTTCTTGCCATCTATCTCATGCTGTGGAAGATTAAGCCCTCTTGCTTTCAGCCAATGGCTTCTAAGATACCCGCCCAATGTGGGGCATGGTTTTAATTTTAAAAAGAGCCCCAGCCGCTCTCCGAGCTAACTTGCTTCCGGCTTTCATGCTCACAGCTAGACTAGGTTTCCTGTTTGCGACCAGAGGAACGTGGTTTGAGACATTTATCTGTAAGTTTTATCCCCCCCCCCAATAAAATACCCCTTTTTTAATCAAATTGGTTAATATTGTCCTGCAACAATATTTTGGCACCCAACGTGATTGGCTAAATCCACTTAAAAACCGGAGAGGGCTTAAAAAGGAGAGAACCCCCCTCTCCACCAACCCAGCCAGTTCTGGTGGTGCAGGCCAGTAGGATTTGCTGAAGGAAGCAAAGGTTAACTGTAAATTCAGCCACAGCTGCAGC
>JAQHUG010000178.1:623518-641560 GCA_028555095.1 Dicrostonyx torquatus
CAATGCCACAAACATGACTTTGGGTGATTGCCCAGGTAGCCAGTTGTCTCTGTGATTTGTTGCATATTTTGGAAGTTGTTTGATTGCACTTCCTAATTACTCAGGTAATGTTATTTCCTTTCTCAGATCTTCGATTGGATAAATGTAGTTAGTTACTTTCTTCTCATGACTTGGCCAAGTTATTTTCTATACAAGACTTAAGCTAGTTAAGAATAAGATATTCTATTTTTACTGTATATAGTTATGTAGTAGGTTTAGAACTTTCTTACTTAAACAAAAGAGGGAAGTGCTGCGGGAGCTCTCTCTCTCTCTCTCTCTCTCTCTTTCTCTCTCTCTCCTTAAAAGCCAATGGCTTTTAAGATACCAGCCCACTGGGACATGGTTTTCATTTTAAAAAGTGGAGGCAGCTCTCCGCACTCTCTCTCTTGCTTCCGGCTCCCAATCTGACTGCTAGACTCTGTTTCCTGTTTGCAACCAGAGGACTGTGATTTGGGACATTAATCTGTAAGTTTTATCCCCTCCAATAAAATACCCGTTTTTAATCAAACTGGTGTAAGATTGTCTTGCGTCTTTAGTCCACAGAAACGATTTGAGCAAGATAATGAAGTGAACTGTACCTTCAACAACCAAAACCTCAGAAAACGTCCCTGCGTAGCGTTTGGAATGAGCTGTTCTATTTTGCCATGATTTCCCTCTGGCCTCCTCCTCACACAAGGATGTGTCCGCAGACACTCAAAACCTTTCCTTGTGCCTAAGAATTCCCCAAGACTTTTTTGAATTCTTGCGAACAGGTCATCATAGGTGCCATGAGGAATAGGTGAATGGAGAAGCCATCTGTGCATGCAATTAGCTCCCTTGAACAAGTAGTTGCCTGTTTTTTCAAGAGCCTACTTGGAAACTCAATTTAAGCATGTATTTATTATTATCAACATCATCATCATCATCTAAGCAATTCTACATTAACAAGAGCAAAAAACTGGCTAGTGTCCTGCTGAAGTTCCTACACATTTCTCAGCTTTATATGATTGTTCCAATTTGTTCATTTAACAAATACTGTGTTTATCGAATGTCATTAACTTGAATGCAGTATTTGCCAAACACCTAGCCAATACAAAGGGTTTCTGTTCTTAGCCTCTTGAACAGTATAAAATGAAGCCTGGGGATGTAGCTCGGTGGTAGAAAGCTTGCCTAGTATAGACAAGGTCCCAGGTTTGAGCCCCAGTCAAAGGAAAGAGAGGAAGAGGGGGAAGAAAGATGGAAAAGATGGGAAGGTAAGGGGGGGGAGGAGGAAGGGAAAGGGGGGAGAAATCTAATGTGAAATTTTCTCTTAATAAGCTTGTAATATGAGACTGGAGAGATGGCTCAGTTGTTAAGAATACTGGCTATTTTTCAAGAGGACCTGGGTTCGATTCCCAGCATTCACATGGCAACTTAATGACTGTAACTGCAGTTTCAGAGGCTCCAACATCCAAAATACATACAATCAAATACCAATGCACATAAAATAAATTATGTTAATTTTTTTTCATTCACAAAATGAGATGAAGAAGCTTGCAATAAGCCCGGTGTGGTGGTGCATACCTTTAATCCTAGCAAGACAGAGGCAGGCAGACCTCTAAACTCCAGACCAGCCTGTAGAGAGCAAGTTCCAGGACAGCCAGGGCTGTACGGAGAAACTCTGTCTTGAAAAAAACAAAAAGGGAGGGAAAAGGAGAGAAAAGAGAGAGGGGGAACAAGGAAGGCAGAGAGAGAGAAAAAATAACTTTGCAATTGACTGAGAGCAGTGGCTCACACCTGTAATGTCAGAACTCAGGGGGCTGAGACAGAATGGTTGCCAAGAATCCAAGGCCAGCTTATGTGTGTAGGGAGTTCGAGGCCATCCAGAGCTAGATAACAAGACCTTGTCTCAAAAACTAAAAGAAGATGAAGCAACCTGTGATGGATAGAGCTGGGGCTGATGGTACAAACCACAAGAAGCTAGGTAGCTCAGAGCAGTGAAATCCATACCCTAATAATGATCCCCTAATCATTCCACGCCCGCCTCTAAAAGCAGGCACACGTTTTTGGAGAAAAGTCACCAGTGTTTGGTCCGAGCCTTCACAGGCTGTCCCTGATCACCTGATCCCCATATATGGGCCTGATTGCCTCTCATCTGTACTCTTTAGTCAGCAGCTGCTGTTGACTTTGCTCCCCAACCGCAGATAGAACCATTAATCTACAGATACCAATCTTCTGCTTCCTAGTGTAGTGAGAATTCCTTCCCTAAAGAGACTTAAACAATGTCTGCCCACTCCTTTCAAAGACCCGGCAACAGCCAAGAGTATAATTCTATCCTGAGTCTATTAGGCTTACAACCTACAGCACACATGCGCAGAGATACTTACGGAAGCACAGTGGGCCCCAAGGCAGAAAAGCTTTCACCCAGCGGGGACGATGATGCCATCGCAGCCACAGAGTTGGCGTTGCCTCCCTAAGGGTAACCTGGCCCAGCTTATAAACCCTCCAGCTCCTGAGACCCTAGGGTCGTGTGCACTTAGAGCAGAATTGCTTGCAGCTGGCTTGGAGGGGCAAGCAGGAAGAACTAGAGTCTCAGGTGGAACATCGATAGCCAACAGGCTGCCTCTAGATGGGTGGTTCTCAGCCTTCCTAATGCTGCGGCCCTTTAATGCAGTTCCTCAGGTTGTGCTGACCCCAAGCATAAAATGATTCCATTGCTACTTCATAACTGTAATTTTGCTACTGTTATGAATCATAGCAGAAATATCTAACACACAGGATATCTGATATCCACCGGTTGAGAGCCACTACTCTAGATGATCATTTATGAGAAGTCACAGGTGATGTAATGAAGCTGGCAGCTGCTTTGTCTAAAGGGCTTTCTTCAATCACACCTTGTTATCGCAAAGCGCCCTGTTCTCTCCCCTCTGCCCCTTAAACTATGCCTACCCACTGCTTCCAAGGACCCAGCTACAGCCAAGAATATAATTCCATTAACTCTCTCCTGAGGAATCAATGAGTTTATTAGGCTGATGACAACCTACAGCCTATGTGTGTGGGAATACTTACAGAAGTATAGCAGACCCCAAAACAGCCAGACTGGACATTGACCACCCAAGTGTGGTGTCTATTTAACATAGCTCTCAAGTGAAGCTTGCCAGCCCCAGCATCTCCCCTGAAGTCCATGCCGCTCTAGGCTTTATTAACGCGCAATGGAAAATGAGGACACAGCTTTTCTTTACCTGCTGCTGACTTTGCTCCCTAACCGCAGATAGAACCTTTAATCTACAGATACCAATCTATCGCTTCCTTGTGTTGAGAGAATTCCTTCCCTAAAGAGACTTAAACCGTGCTTGCCCCCTCCTTTCAAGGACCCAGCCACTAGGAATGGTTGAAGAAAAGGGTTTTATTGTAGCTAGGAGGGAGAGCACAGAGAGAGGGATCTGGAAGAGTCTGGACTGAACCAGGCCAGCAGAGTGATGACCTGGGGCATGAGAAGAGGGCAGAGGAAGAGAGAGGAGGAGGCCAAGAGAGGAAGCCAAGAGGTTGTATGGGAACGAAGAGGGCACATAGGCAAAATGGCTGAGGTTATAGAGGAAAGAGAAGCTGTGGGGAAGGAAGCTCAGGGGCTGTTTAGGGTAGGGGGCAGGACAGGCCAGTCAGGATGACTCTAGGAGGGACTCCTAAGCAGGGAGTGACAGCAGCTTGTGTCTGCTTTGCTATGTTAAGTAGTCTCCTCAGCCATTGGTCTGGATGTCCCTGAGGCCCAACAAGCACCTGCTCTTCTGCTTGTTCCTAGGTATCACGTCAGACTTGTGTCCAAAGTTCAACACAAATCTGCTCCTCTGAGCCTCTGGCCATGTCAGTGAGAGTCCGTCTTAAACCCCATGGTCACGGTCATCCTCCCACCCACCCCCAAACATCTTAGTTCATCTGCCACTCTTTCGTTGTATTTTCAGATGGAGGCAGACTTCCAGAACGTCTTCCATCTCTCCCATGACCACCCTGGTACAAGACTTTGTCACCTCTGGTGACATCAATGTGGTTGCCTCCCACCTGGGTACCCCTTCTTTCCCCTAAGCTTTCTCCAAAGCTGTTCTCCCACTTAGTCACCAGAGGTGGGCCTTTCAAAGGCCAAATTATGTCACTTGCTTTCGGATCAAAAGCCACAAATGGCTTTCTTTCTTACTCAGAGTCAACCAGAATTCCTTACAAGACTCAGCAAGACCCTTCCTGCTCCACCCCAGGGCTCTGTCATTCTTTGACACCACAACACCATCCCCTCCAGTCATTATGACTCAGCACAACCAGAGGTCTTCGGCTCCCTGGTAGAGCAAGCACACTCCCGGTCTCCTTCACCCAGTTCCTCCCCCGGGTATCCATGCTGCACACCCCAACTTCCTCTGGGTCATCTCTCCACAAATAGCTGGCTAAGGGGCCTTTTGCTGCATTTGTGAAGAAATCGCCAGCAGGCAAGGGACAGCTTTCTCGGGTTTGTCAGTTCTTGGACAACAGAGGCTCTGGGCTTGAGTGTTAAACCTAATGGCTAATAGCTCTCAGCCCTGAGAATTGATTGACACCTGTGGCTCCAAGTTTTAAAAGCCAAAGACCTATAGCTCTGTAGGTGTTCAGCTCAGAACATACTTTTGATTTTCAAAGCCAGAGGCTTATGGTTCTGGGCCCTGAGAAGTGGAGGCGTATTGTTCTAAGTTTTAAAAAGCAAAAGACCTAGCTCCCCCTGTTCAGATGAGAGGCTTTGAGTGCCTGCTGCCTGTCAACCATTAGACATCCAGCAGGCAGGACTGCAGCTCCCAAGTTTCAGGTGTTAGAACCCGTTGCTACAAAAAACCAGCTCTCATGTTAAAGAGAGTAAGAGATGGTTTATTCTGGAGTCATTCTGAGTGACCATGGCGCATGAGCACAGACTTAGGTTACCCCAAAGTCTATGTTCCAAGGTGGAAGCAGTTTCATGAAGTGTTACCGTTTTACACAATCATAAGAGAGTCATAAATCGAGCCAAGTCTAAAACACATTGATGGGGAAGTGTTTACGTCAGAGAGGGGGTGACAGCAGGATGGGGGAAGCTTTTCCGAAAGGCCCACGATGCTATCTGATGACACAATCGTGGGAACAAAAGGCAATAGATTCCAAAAGCTTTTTACCTATTAGTCACAAGAGGTTGGTTCTGACACAGAGGTGAGCAAGAAATGGCCATTTCGGAAGGCGAGAACTAGCCCCATATAAGGTCATTAGCCTCCGGACCTGGAAGATTCCAACCTCTCCATAGTGCTGCAGTTCTAGCCAGTCAGTCCATCTCTGCAGACACAGCTTCTTTCTGGGATTTCTCACCCATAGACCCAGGGTTCTGAAACCTTGGAAGCTCTATGACCCTCTTCCAGGGGCCAGGCGCTCCAGTTGCGACCTGCGCCTGCTCCTTGGATCTCTTCGGTCGCATTTGCACTGTTCCTAGGTGGGTCTGGAGCTGGAAAGAAAAAATAATAATAAAAAGACCGCTTAGGAGTAGGCTTTATTGGGGGTGCCTAATGCTGGAGCACAAGGTATAGGGTAGACTACCACAGAGACACCTTCAGAGATGACCCCCAAACACTGAAAAGTAATCTACATATGTAACCAGCAGAGGGATGTGGCATGTTTACATAATCTCCACTTCCACCAAGCATAGCCTCAGTGGCCCAAAAAAGAACTGCTTGGCGGAAAGCTTCCTGATTAAAGCAGTCAGGTGTGTACGTGCATGCGTGCACAAGCAAAGAGTCTGACAGCTGTTGATCAAAGGGCTTGGCCTGGCATTTAAAATCTTGGTGGATTCGGAGGAAAAATAACCTGAAAGGGTTCAAACACTAAAGATCTCGATAATGTTAACATTCATACAGTTATTGATCATCCTACCCTCAATCCGAAGAGAGAGCAGGCCCCTCTGATCTGTCTCACGCTTCTCTCAGGGTCTCTTCAGACAGCGTATTACCGCGCATGCTCAATAGCACCATTCCCGGCCTCTATTTCGATTTTATCTCCAACCGTTCTTACCATGAGATCTGCTTGCTTTCCCCTTTTCTTACTAGGATGCGGATGCAGGTTTTGTAAAGGCTGAAATTTCATCCCACTGTTTCTCACTTCTCAAACAATGCCTACACAGCGCTCTGTGTGCCAATGAGCAAATGAATAAGTGGCCACTCCTGTGGTTAGCATATTTATTCCTTTTTTGTTTATGAATTCAGAGTTCTAATGAGGCTTACAGCAGCTTCTTTTGAAAAAAAAAAAAAACCGAACTGGAATAATGACTTAAAAACTTACTATCACAGACAATAAATCAACCCCTTGAAGTATAGGCTGAACCCCTCAAAGCCCCTATTCCAGCATGAATCCCTCGCTTTCGAAGAATACTTCACAAGAATCTGAGGGAGCGCATTGCTTGTCTTAATCCCACTATTCAACTGCCCAAATTCCAGCCAGCATTCTCTTTCTGTTCTCTGCAAACCAACCATCAGCCCTGCTTAGGTGAGGAGAGCCCCGGCTGGCCAGATCTCCTAACTTTGGCCTCTCTGCAAGGAACACTCATTGCACAGAGAAAACAAAGTGACAAAGAGGAACTTTGTCATTTGACCTCACACTTGCCAACACATTCAAAATAACAGAACCTTGGTTAACTCTAAACTCAGAATTTCAGTGCTCCCCTCTTCCTCAGCCTAGAGAACAGAGCGGCTAGGCTGGTGATGTGACCCAATCATCGCAATGCTTGCCTCACACACAAACTAAAACACTGCCTAAAACCATAGTGCATGTCCTGTGACCCAACTATTCAGGAGATGGAGGCAGAAGGATCAGAAGTTCAAGGTCATCCTCAACTACAAAGTAAGATCAAAAATAGCCTGAGCTATAGGAGATCATGTCTTTAAAAAAAAAAAAAAACCAGATTGGAGGAGGAGGAAGCAAGAGAGAAGCAGAAAACTCCTTTCTCAAATAATTAAAGAAGTCCTGGTGAAAGCTAGGGTGGTGACGGTGCACACCTTTAATCCCAGCACTTGGGAAAGAGAGACAGGCAGATCTCTGTGAGTTCAAGACCAGCGTGGTTTATAGAGGGAGTTCCGGGACAGGCAGGGTAACCCAAAGAAACACTGTCTCAAAAAACAAAGAAAAAAAAAAGGAAAAAAAACAAGGCTTGATGGTCTAAGTGATTGGAAGAAATAAAAGGGGGTGCGAACACAGGCAGATGGTACAGTGCTTGTCTGGGGTGTGCAAGGAATGAAGCTCCATTCCAGCACCAACACAAACATAAAACAGGAGTAAAACCATCAGACTCTAGTCACTTTATAAAGAACACAATGAAAAGAAAACTCAAGCCAGGCAGTCAGTGGTGGCACACGCCTTTAATCCCAGCACTCGGGAGGCAGAGGCAGGCAGATCTCTGTGAGTTTGAGGCCAGCCTGGTCTACAGAGTGAGTTCTAGGACAACCAGGACTACACAGGAAAACAACAATGAGAGAGAAAGAGAGAGAGAGAGAGAAGAGAAGAGAAGAAACTCAAATGCTAAGAGGGATTTTAAAACCAATTATGAAGGAACAGATGCTTTGTGAAGGGATAGGCTTTGCCAAAGCCAGAACACCATTTTTAAGGCTCTAGTTTTTATTCTATTATTTTTAAAGTGGGAAAGTTGGGAATTCTTAGACCTCAGCAAATACTATGTGAGTATATGCCTTCAAAAATACCTCTTACATCTAAATTAGTAAACTTACTTTGCATCATAGCTCAAAAATAAGATTATGTGAGCATGCTAATGTAGTAGATTCCCATACCTATAGAATAGCCCTCTATAGTTTGACATGCAACAGCTCACAGAGTATATTGCCAAACACTAAGATTTGAGAGGGATGGGAACACAACTAGTTGTTGAAACTGACAACAGCCCATGGCACAAAAGCTTTATTTCGGCAGCTTAAATTCTGGGTTTTTTTTTTTTTTTCATGATATTCTTCTTGTCATAAGATGTCTTCTAAATGATAAAAGAAAACTAAATAAATGCCCATTAAGGAAACAACAGAAGGCACTTTTGCAATAAAACAGCCAATGGTTTCTGGTTCCATGCTAGAAAATGCCATAAGGAAGGAATTGCATGGGCTTCCCTGAGCAGTTGAATCATAGTGGTTTTTTTTTCCCTTCAAACATTTCTATCAAGAGGACATTGAATCAATTGGCACATGTTCATAGCTTCATTTTAATTACCATTTTTTAAAATGCTTAGATTTTTAAACCATGTGAGACTCATGTACACTTTTAATTACATACAGGTCAGTATTTTTAAATCATTAGGTTTGAAAGACCCCCGCTCTAGGCATTCTGCACAGCTTAGCCATAGAAACGCCATTTTACAAGGCTTGCACTTACCCATAAGAGCTCAGATAGGAGACAGCCCTAAATGAGGAGTTAGCTCAGGGCCATTGCCGGGCAGGACATCTGTGGTCAGATATCTGGCCTGGGAAAGTACTGGCTGTTCTCCCAGACAAGAGCCAAATAAGCTCCCTCCGGTAGGTCCCTTCAGATGAGAGCTGAGCAGCCCTTTGTCTAACTCTAGCAGTAGCCCCCAGATAAGGGCTGAGAAAGCTCTCTATCTAATTTCTCAGCCTTCGAGAACATAACCTCATCCTCATGATGGCCTTGTCTAAATTAACCAATGAAATCCCTGTAACCATGCATGTGCCCCCCCCCATGCTTCTGCTCTTCTGCCCCCATAAAAACCCCTAGAGCCCTGAGCCAGAGCATGCCAAAAGTCTTTTGAAAAGACTTTGACGCCCCGGATATCCATGCATCTGAATAAACCTCATGCTGATTGCATCCGATACTGATCTCTGGGGACGGGGTCCCTCCTGAGATAGATTCCCTTCGGGGGGAATCTTTCAAGGTTCAAATTGCACCTTCCTGTCATTCATATACTACTCCAGCTATATTTTATGTTTCATATTTAAATAACCTTTCTAAAGCCATCTTACAGGTCACTACAAGAAGAGAAATGATGCATGAGACAGCATTGTTTCATATAGCAAAGTGCCCCTGGTTTGGACTCTAACCCCCAGGGCACCGACAAGTTGAAAGTTGGAGCAGAGGAAGACAGAAGTTGCAGCCCTCCAGCCTCAGCCGATGGTTCCTGCTCGTGACTTTAGGCTTGAGCCTTTATCTCTCTGCTGGGTTTGAATGTAAGACTCCAAGTCCACCATTAGCTTTTCCCATCTTCTGGACACCGGCGCAGATGTTTCGGTTACAACTGCCAATCAATGGCCTTCAAGGTGGGCTAAAATGGAGACTATTACACAGTTACAAAGCATAGGCCTGAACTCTTTAGTCAAGGTGGAACAGATCCACTTCTCTGACCTCCAACATTCAAAGAAACCTTTGCTAGCCATAAAAAATTAGTTCCTTCTATGCTCACATTATCGGACAAGCAACAGTACAGCACTGGTTCCCATCCCATAGCTCAGCCATCTTCTTTTACCTCTCAGCTGTCACTGAACTAAAGAACTCTGAGTCTACTTGACTTTTCTTATTTACTTCTCTCTATTTTTTTTTAAATTGCCCATCCCTTAACAACCACAGCAACAGGAGAGCCTGACCAGGGTAGTAGGATTTCTGCATACAGTCTTACTCTTGCATGTGAGAATTCTTTTTCTTAACCACAGTGTAAGAAAGCATGGTTGTTCAGTTTGAACCAGCTACACTGAGCCCTGTTATATCAGCTTTTTAGTGAAATATCCTCAACACCGCTGGTACTTCTCCTCTATAATTTGTATCTATCTATAATCTATCTCATACCTCCATCCTCCTTGAAACACAGAATAACTGAAAGCCAATAACGACCTCGTCTTCTTACAGGCTGAGTTACGATCTCTTTAAGTTCAGATGCTGAAGCCGTGACAGCGTGTGAAGAGAAGACCTCTAATGAGGCAGCAAAAGTTAGATAAGGTCACTAAAGTAGGTCCTAGCCAATATGACCTGTGTTTGTCACAAAGGAAGACTGTGTGAAGACACTGTGAAAAAAACAGCCAAGCTGGTCTCAGATTTCTAAGCTTCCAGGACTGTGTGTCTTCCAGTTGCTCCCATTTTACCACCCACCCCCGATCTCAGATGTTATTTGAAAAATGATAAGGAGACAAACACACAACCTTTCAGAGATGGCATCTGCAGGCCTTAGCTTTGGTCCAGCTATGGAGCCAGATTAGGATTCTCAAAGACATTGACTGATTATCTGTGGAGAACTTTACGATAATAGCATCAAAAAATAGAATATATTTTTTGTCAAATATCCCAACGTATTTAATGTTAGTCACAAATCACATTTCTTAGCCAGGCACAGAAATGTATGCCTACCACTGCTGCACTTGAGAGGCTAAAGCAGAAAGATTGTCACAAATTCAAATCAAGCCTGGGTCACATAGTGAAGTTGACCCTGTCCGGGCTGCAGAATGAGAACTGCCTCAAAGGAACAACCAGAAGAACTCATACCTCAGGCCATCTGAGGGACACAAGCAGGAATAATGTTCTAAGAGTCTGTGCCTTGCCTGTACAATGCCAAGGAAGGATAAAGATTGAATGAAATAGCATGTGTGTAGCCCAGAATTCTGTCAACCTCAAAATTGGAATTCAGGGTTTTGTTTGCTTTGGTTTTTATGTGCACGGTGCCTGCATTATGTCTAGGTACACAAATGTGTTTGAAGGCCAAAAGAGCCAGAAGAGGATGTCAGATCCCCTGGGATTAGAGTTCCAGACTATTGTGAGCCACCATGTGGGTGCTAGGGACAGCACTTGGGTCCTCTGGAAGAATAGTCAATGCTCTTAACGACTGAGCCATCTCTCCAGCCCCATAGTTTCTTGAAAATCTCTAACAAGCACAAACACAGTGTCCAAACCCTCCTGGTGGGGCCCTCCCTGAAAGAGTCCGGAAGCCATTCTTCTGGTATATGTGAACCAGATGTGGCGGTACACTCCTGTGAGCCCAACACACAGGATGTAGAGGCAGGGGAAAATGAAGCTCAACATCATCCTTTGCTACAGAGAACATTCAATACCAGTTTGGATTACATGAGCCCTTGTCTCAAAAAATAATAATAATAGTTACAAAGAGCTACATTTTAAGCAATTACTGGGGTAGTGAGAGTCATGGCTACCTGAATGACCCTGCCAGGTCTGTCATCAAAAAATGTGCTGAGATAACTTTACCAAGTTAGTTCAAATAAACTGGGGCTGGCACAATGGTTCAACAGGTAAAGGTGCCCACTGGTGAGGCTGATAACCTAGTTAGCTTTCCTGGATACACATGGCAGGAGAAGGGAACCAATGACTTCAAGTTGTCCCCGGGCCTCCTCCACATTCTGACCATGTCATGCATGAACCCATTCTACACACACACATACACACACACAGCATGCTCTTACACAGATGCAAACACAAACACACACTCACTAAATAAATCATTTTTATAAAATAAAAATGAGTTTCTTGCGGGGCTTTGGTGGCGCAAGCCTTTAATCCCAGCACCCGAGAGGCAGAGGCAGGCAGATCTGTGAGTTTGAGGCCAGCCTGGTCTACAGAGTGAGTTCCAGGACAGCCAGAGCTACAGAGAAACCCTGTCTCGACAAACAAAAACAGCAACAACAAAAAAATGAGTTTCTTTCTTCTTCTTCTTCTTCTTCTTCTTCTTCTTCTTCTTCTTCTTCTTCTTCTTCTTCTTCTTCTTCTTCTTCTTCTTCTTCTTTCGTTTTTGTTGTTGTTGTAAGACAGGGTTTCCCTGTGTAATCCTGGAATTAGCCCTGTAGACCAGGCTGGCCTCGAACTCAGAGATCCACCCGCCTCTACGTTCAGTGCTGGGATTAAAGAGACGTGTCACCACACTGTTTGAAAATGTCTCTTTTCCTCATACACCGTATATACAACCTCTACAGCAAATGACTGGGCTGTTAGGCTAAGGCAGTTCACCGGCGACTTTATGCAGCGCATGATCAACGGAGGACGAATTAGCACCTGCTGACTCACACATGGCTCTCAACTTGGAAAACACGTGATAGAGCTTAAAGCAGTGCAAGGACACGAAGTGACGGTGGTTATATTTCCGGGATGCATAACCCAGATGTTATTCTGGGCAGATAAACTCGGCTATTTTCAGCTCTGAGCAGCAGAAAATCCTGCCTCGGAATAGCTTCAACCACAAAGAACTCGCATCTCAGGTAGCAAGAAGTCTTGGGGCAGACTGGCTTCTTCAGGTGGTGAAGCCCATGGCTCGTCATTACCAAGGACACTGGTTATGTCCTTCTTTCAGCTGTGTCCTCCCTCCGTGATGTCCAATTGGTCCCTCTCAGAAGTTAAGATCTGTGACAGACCAGGACATAACTGATTGAGTGGAAGAAGCAGAGGCAGTTTTTCAAAAGACCTATTTTCATCAGCAAGGACATCATACCCAGAAAGACGGCAGACAAGCTTCTTCCACATCTCATTGGGTGGAACTGTGTCATGTGGACTTCTCTAAACCAATCACCTTCAGGGAAATTAAAGTATCTTCGTTGGCTTAGACTTTTGAGATTTTTTTCATGGAGAAGGAGATGGAAGCCAGGAGTAGAGAAATGTAGGGTTGACATAACCTGACGTAGAGAGAAAAACAAACAAACAAACAAGACTCTGCTCCGGGTGTGTCTCATAATTGATATTCATAATTCATGCTTTGTGACTCTCCAACAAAAATTTGATCTTTCAATAAATTCCAATAAAAATGCAAAGGACAGTACCAAGAAGTTGTAATGAGCTCTGAATGAAATTGCTCCAGATTGAACCTGCTTCCGTACCTTCTCCAGTGGTATTTACACATTGCCCTTGATGCTTGGCTACTATATTAACACATAGTATACGTGACAGTCTATGTAGGTAGACCATGCTAGCTTTGAACTCACAGAGATCTACCTACCTCTGTCTCACAAGTGTTAGGTTAAAAGGTGCACCGCCATATCCAAACTATGTATATTGTACCTTCATATCTTTCTACACACACACATTCACAGCCTGCAGTGAGACACTTCTTTTAACTACTTCCTTTCTTCTTTTTAGATTTATTTATTGTTTCATTCTTAACTATGTGTACACACGCATGCGGGTCTGAATATGGGCATACGCACATGAATGCAGGTGCTGGTCGAGACCAGAGACTTCGGGTCCCCCTAGAGTTGAGTTTCAGGTGGTTGTGAGCTGCTCATGGTGGGTGCAGGCAACAAAACTCAGGTCTTCTTCTAGAATAGTATATGCTTCTAGCCATCAAGTCATCTCCCCAGCTCAACCCCACCCACCCCCAGACTTCATTTTCTGTTTTCCCCTACTTCACTGTTTTTGAACTGCTCCTCTCAAAACTTGTGAATTGATTTCAAGAACCAATATATAACCCACTGTTTACAATCTCCTTTTGAAATCCACAGTGTGGGGAACACTTCTCATTCATCCTGTTTCATTTAATCATGAAGTATTATTATTAACTCCATTTTACAGCTTGAAAAAGAGTTAATAGGAGACACTTGTGAGGATCACACTGCGGGTGAGTGTGTGTTGGAGAGGCTAGGGTCATGACAGACGTCTAAGGCTGGAGTTCAGATTTAAAATAGATGTTTTACAGGATGAAGAGATGGCTCAGTTGATCTGATGGATGCTCCCTTCTGGATCTGCAGGCACCGCACACACGTGAGGCACATACATACGTGCAAACTATCACTTAGGCACATAAATCAGAACTAAATTTTGAAACAAATAAAATTGGTTGGCTGTGGTGTGCATGCTTTTAATCCCAGCACTCGGGAGGCTGAAACAGGTGGAGCTCTGTAAATTCAAAGTTAGCTGATCTACACATGGAGTTCTGGGCCAGAAAGGGCTACATAATGAGATCATATCTCAAGGAAAGAAAGAAAAAGAGAGAGAGGGAGGGAGGGAGGGAGGGAGGGAGGGAGGGAGGGACAGAGGAAGAAAGAAATGGTAGCACGTGTGTAACCCCAGTGCTCAGAAGACTAACATAGGTGGATGTGAAGCCAATGTCAGCCTGGACTAAAGAGTGAGTTGCAGGCCAGCCTGGGACACCTAGTAAGAAACTGCGCTGGGAGCTGCTATGGAACAACCCTTTTGTACATTTCAAAGATGTGTTACTCTCATTGGTTTAATAAAGAGCTAACTGGCCAACAGCTAAGCAGGAAGAGGTTATGCGGGGAGAGCCAGACAATGAGAACTCTGGGAGGAAGAAGGGCAGAGTTGCCAGAAGACACAAAGAGAAGCAAGACAAGCTTGCTCTACTAAGAAAAGGCCCTGAGTCATGTGGTAGAACTTAGATTTCTAAAAAACGGGTTAGTTTAAGATGTAAGAACTAGTTAGTAACACACCTAAGTGTTGCAAGGAGGGGCTGCTTGTTCATCCTGGCTGCCCGGTTAGCTTAGCCCCGAAATAACCACACAGAAACTGTATTAATTAAATCACTGCTTGGCCCATTAGCTCTAGTTTCTTATTGGTTAATTCTTACATCATAATTTAACCCATTTCTATTAATCTGTGTATCACCACATGGCAATGAGTTACCAGGTAAAATTCCCATTGTCTGTCTCCAGCAGATCCATGGCATCTCTCTGACTCTGCCCTTCTTTCTCCCAGCATTCAGTTCTGTCTTCCCTCCCTACTTAAGTTTTCTGCCCTATCAACAGGCCCAAAGCAGTTTCTTTTTTTTTTTTGGTTTTTTGAGACAGGGTTTCTCTGTGGCTTTGGAGCCTGCGCTGGAACTAGCTCTTGTAGACCAGGCTGGTCTCAAACTCACAAAGATTGGCCTGCCTCTGCCTCCCGAGTGCTGGGATTAAAGGCATGCGCCACCACCGCCTGGCCCAAAGCAGTTTCTTTATTAAGCAATGAAAGCAATACAAAGACAGAAGGACCTCCTACACCACCTAAGTTTTTGGCCGAGCTTTTATAATTAATAATAAGTCTTTATATGGTTATTTGGAATCTGGCTTGTGGGACAAAAAAAATCTGCCTACAGGTGGCAGCAAAAATAAAATAGATATTATTTAAAAGCAAAATGTGCCTGCTCGGCAAAATCATTTGTTTTCTTCCAATGGCCACTGCGAGCATAAAGCTTGTATAATTAAAAATGGCCACATGCAATTGTTCCTGGCTAATGACATCTGCCAAACCCCACAGATACTCATCAAGCAGCCCATGCCACATAATTAAGGGATATTATTTTGAGAATGACTACGAGCCCAAAGAGAAGGCTTTGTGTTCCAATTTCTGAACTGCATGGGAGCTGATTCCATCTATGAACCATGGGAGATTTCACAAAGCTAAAGCTCTAATCTGGAGAAGCTGAACCACTTGATGTGCCCATTTCGGTCACTCATCCACTTTGGGGGGCTGGGCTTTGATTCGGAGGGCTTCCTGTCCTTCCACAGAGTCTTTTCTGTATGACATTAAAGTTATTATTTGTACCGTTAGGTGGCAGGTAGGAAAATTCGTTTCCATTTCACATGTAACCCTTACTTTTCTCGGTGAAGGACAGGACTAGCTAAAGAACCATGAGCCCAAATCCCAAAGAAAATGGAGCACAAGCTCTCTGCTTCTCTACTGAGACGCCAACGGGCAATGTAACACTTTGTCTCACACGATCTCCAGCCTCCTTAAAAACATGAGAGAGGAAAGGGTTCTCAGCGCTGCCTTTAACATAGACAGGCACACAGTAATGCCTCGTTCTGTCCCTGGAACAGAAGTGGACCAGGTGAGGAGGCCATCTGATCAGAGAGGAGAGGAGGGCATCAGAAGGCAGGACAGACGACTCGGGGGTCACATGAATTGCGTTATCGATCCTTCCTGATGAAAGGGAAAGACTGGTTGACAAACAGTTGGTGACACAGAGCTCACAATACAGCAAGTAGCAAAGAGCTGTCCTTACTTCAGCAAACGCCCCCAGGGTCCAGGTAATTTTGACTTCTTTGTCTCAGTAATTCTTTTCCAGAAACCCATGACTCCTAAAGTGCCCTGGATCCACGAGGCCATTTTTCCAACATCAAATACCAAAGGTCTTTTTTATGTTCCAGGCTGGTGTGTGTTTCATTTGCTCAAAAACCTATAGAGAAGGTGACCTGATGGGAGGTTTGCTCGCTCATTTCTGTTGAGTAGAATAAAATAAGATGTGTCAGATGCTATTTCAGAAAATGGTAAAAAAAAAAAAAATTACAGATTTTCTCAGAGAAGTTCAGTAGAGACTTTCCGTTCCCCACAACTACAGAACAATCACAAACCCCCCAAACATATGTAAAACAATATTTTTATTTATGTTTTTCCTGAATCCTCCATTAAAATAACATTAAAGTCTATGGAAACCAATAAAATTTCTGATTTTCTGATAATTTTCTCACAAGGCTTTTCTTCCTAGAACACAAGAGACTATTAGTATCCGTGTTCATTCACTGTGACATTTGAAAAAATGGCAGAATCTTTACCAGAGAACAAATTGTTTCCAAAAGTTAAAGGGACTTGAGAAATCCCCCTGTGTAAAGGAAGAAGCCCACTGGTGAGTCTCTGAAACGTCCTTGTCGACATGTTAGTGTGAACAGTTCTCTAGGCTCACATATGAAAGATGGGAAGTCTTGGATCCCAGAGAAGACGGCTCCAAGTCCCCGCCTACAGAGAGGATAGAGAAAGCATCAACTACAGACCGGACAAGGACCCTGTGACCCCAGGAGAACCTGCAATTTCAGCCTAGAAAGCAGAAAAGATTCTGCAGACTGATGTTGGGCCTCTTCCTCACCAAACTTTGAGAAATCTGCTAACACAGGGACCCCCCGCGAGGATTCCACCTTCACAGGCTCCAGGAAGGCTACGTGAGAACTTCTCCTCCTGGGGCTGAGACGGACAATACACCCAAGGATAGCTCAGAAACATATAACCCTTAATACGCCCAGCAAATATGCGCTGAGGTCTGTGCAGGGTTAAATCATTGTGCCACCACCATTAAGTCATTCAATCATCACAGTTGCCCGACGAGAAAGGGAACGATTATGATGTTCATCTTATAACTGAGAAAAAAATCAAGATCAAATTAATGGCCTGAGTTCGCAAATGTACGGAGAACCAGACGCCTAACCATGGGAAGCCATCCCATAGCCCCACGCTCCCATGCTTTTAACCACAACATTGTGACGCCTGTTTCTACATCTGTAGAGGCTGGGGGAAGGGAGGAGGAGGAGAGGCTCAATTCACGTGTTTATCATAGAAACTAAACTGTACATAATTTTAGGGTTGTTTTTTTAAAAAATGGGAAGGGCTAGAAAAATGTTCGGTGGGTAAAGATCCTGGTGCTGATGGGGGAGGAGCTAGCAGGATGAGCCACGTGAGGGCTAGGGAGACTGCAGCAAGCTATAGCGATTTCCCCTCTTTTCAATCCTCTACTCTCCTTCCCAGCTGTAAACAAAGCAGCAGACGGGCCTAAGCGCCGCCTCATACCTGCAAAAGCTGACGCTCAGGCCACCAAGATAAACAACCTCTTGCTAACATGTCTTGCATTTCCCCCAAACTGCCTCATCCAGGGTGTTTCACCGCATCTTTTCTGATTGGCCAGAGCACTTCGACTAAGTCCGTCTCCCCGAATGCTGCGTGGACACAGACAACTACCTGCAACCTCCTGTGGGGAGGGCTTTTCAATTTTCACTGTGGACAAAGTTCCATCATTCCTCTGCTCTTTTCATTGCATATCATCTTTTGTTAGATATGTGTTTGGGGGAAACGTCTTCAAGCTTCCTTTTACTCTTGTCGTGTTAAAATAACATTTGAAAACCATATTGGCTTTGTTTGTTCATCTGTTTAAACAGGGTCTCGCGACATCCCAGAGGGTCCCTGGGAAAGGCTCCCCTTTGACGGGACCCCGGTTCCCCGCGGGAATTGGCCTGCAGCAGGGCTGGGACATTGGCCCCGGCTTTTCTGTGCCCCACACCCCAGAGTGTTTCTGGGCAAGGCCCCCCTTTGACTGAGGCCCCGGTT
>JAQHUG010000178.1:647816-665395 GCA_028555095.1 Dicrostonyx torquatus
GGGCCGGGAACAAGGGGAGTAAATGTAAATTTTTCTTTTAACAATAATAATAAAAAAAAAAGATGGAAGGAGGAGGGTGGTGCAGTAGGAGGGGAGGGGGGGCTGGGACAAGGGGAGTAAATGTAAATTTTTGTTTTAAATTTAATTAAAAAATGAAAAAAAATAAACAGGGCTCGCTATGTGCCCTTGGCTGGACTAGAACTCGATGTGTAGACCAAGTTGACTTGTAACAAACACATAGAGATCCACCTTGAAAACTTTCATTTAGCAGCATGACTTTCAATGGCCAGATAATAGTCCACCGTATTAGCCAATCTTGGTATTATCAATTGTATTGCAATAAACACTTTTGAAGCTAAAACTATCATCAATGTTTTATTTTAAGAGGAGAAATTGTGCCGGGCAGTGGTGGCGCGTGCCTTTAATCTCAGCGTTTGGGAGGCAGAGGCAGGCAGATCTGTGTGAGTTTGAGGCCAGCCTGGTCTACAAGAGCTAGTTCCAGGACAGGCTCCAAAGCTACACAAAAACCATATCTCAAAAAAAAAAAGAGGGAAATTATAAAATAAAAATTGCTCTAAGAATATTCTCAAGTTAAAATTCTCAACTTTTGATTTGTGTTGTCAAATTATCCCATAGAAAGGTGACATCATCATTCAGTCTCCTCTGAGTATGAACATGTTCCTCCCTTCAAGTGCAATCATACTTAAGCGTTTCCGACTTTATTATCTAAAATACTAATATTTGAATTTTCTCCTTCTTAAGATCAAGGGGAAATATTATTTGCAACCACAAAGAAGTATTTTATATGCTCAGAGCATAAAAAGATACTCAGACTCACCGTGGATGCTTTGGGCTTTATTTTGCACCGAGATACAGTACTGGTGACTGATATAAGGACCCCCTGGCTTCTTCAAACACCGGCAGTGGTTAGCACATGACATAATGACTTTTATGGCTATCACTCCCTAGTCCTTACTCTCACCCATAACCTAGTATTGAGTTTCCTATTTAATAGTGTCACGCTGGCTTCCTTAATGTGGTGTTGCATAGCTACAGCAGTATCCAGCCTTTGGACAAGGTGACATGTTGGAATCTATAAAGGCACACAAGTGCGCATTTATAACTATCCTGAGATGCATGTGGCCCACAGGTTAGAGGTTGGACACACCCTAGAGGCTAAATGAGCTCCTCTTCATTGTTTCAGGTAAGATGTCAATGACTGACAGCTGTGGTGGTTCACCTTGGTAAACTCAGAACTGGGGAGGCTAAGGCAGGAGCATTGCCATGACTTTAAGACCACCCTGAGCTACAATATGAGACCTTTCCTCTCAACAAAATAAGTCAATTGCAAGAGTCACAAGATGGCTTGACATGTTTGTATTAGAAGCTAGACGGCTGGGAAGTCGAAAAAGCCTGCTTTCTATCTTTCTAACTGAGGCTAGACTGTGAGCAGGAAGACTGAAGAAGACAAAGACATGGATAAGCAGAAAGCTTTTGCTATCCCATATATAGAGACGAGCAAGCTGTTTGTCAGTCAGCAATACCACATTGCGGTACAAAATAAACTATGCGTCTTTAGACATCCTGGGTTAAACCCAGTGGCTTCCTTCACTGTTTGCATAACCTTTGCCCACTACCTTGATGTAACTAAGCTTCAGCACACACAAAGAAGACTTCTAAGGCCTTGCTTGGTGAGTGTGCTCAGAGTCTGCCTTCATGCTGCTTGTAGGAAAATAGTAATGTTCTTGCTATATATGTGCTTCATTCTCCACTGTATTAGTTTTGTATTTCCTGTTGCCATAGCATGAAAAGAACTTACTTAAACAAGGGTAGAATCCATTGTTGTAGGAAAGTCATGGCCGCAGGAGTGTGGGGTATCTGGTCCCCATCGCATCCACAGCCAGGAAGGGGAGAGAGAGAGAGAGAGAGAGAGAGAGAGAGAGAGAGAGAGAGAGAGAGAGAGAGAGAGAGGTGCTTTACCCCCCTCTCCTCTATACTCAGCCCAGAACCCCAGCCCACGCAAGGGTGCCACCCACACCCACACACTAAAGTGTATTTTCCCTGATCTCAACCTAGGAACCCTCTCACACACATCCAGAGGTTTAAGGTTTATTTAAGGGATTCCAGATTCTGCGAAGTTGGCAGTTTGTACTTGTTAGTTTTTATTGTCAACTTGCAGCAGCGTAGAGTCTCCATGGACGAGGAAACCTCATCTGAGAAACTGCTTATATCAAAATGGCCGGTAAGCAAGTCGACGGAGCTACATTGTTAATTGATGCAGGAGGACCCAGCAGTACCATCAGCAGGCATCAGCAGGCAGGCAGTCTTAGGCTGTTCGAAGAAGCTAGATAAGGATGTGCCTAGGAACATATAGGAGATCAAGCCATAAGCAGAATCCCTTCCTAGCTTCTCCATGAAGCTTCAGCCTTGAATTCCTTTCCTGACTTCCCTGCAAAAGGAACTGAGATCTGGAACTATAAGCCAAATAATCTGTTTCATCCCCAAGTTAGAGTTCTGTTTTGTTTTGCTCACAACAGCAGGATGAAACTAGAAGAGAACCCAGATACTCACCATCATAACTACACAGCACAGGAACTCCGTGCCACCCACCTCGCTTCTCCCTGTCCCTTGCTTCACCACGTGACACAGACATACTTATTTGTCTATTATTTATCTTAGCCCTCCCTAGCAAAGCAGAGGCAAGACGTTTCTATTATATTGTTGTATTGCCTTGGCTACTCAGAAATCAACCAATAAAGACAATGAGGAATCAAATGAGTCGATGTGACCACAGTAGGAGCAGTGTCCCAGGGCTGCCAGGACAAAGTTCCACCCATGGAGTGGCTTAAACACAGAAATGTATTACTCCATGGTGTGGAGCTTTAAAAGAAAGGGTGCCCCCCACCCTTGTCAAGCAGTGGTGGCACACACCTTTAGTCCCAGCATTCAGGAGGCAGGGGCAGGCGGATCTCTGTGAGTTCGAGGCCAGCCTGGTCTACAAGAGCAAGTTCAAGGACAGGCTCCAAAGCTACAGAGAAACCCTATCTCAAAAAACCAAAAAGAAAAAAAGAAATGGCTACGAAAAGGAGTGGCACTATTAGGTGTGGTCTTGTTGGAGAAGTCTCATTGGGCTTTGAGGCCTCATATATGCTCAAGCCACGCCCTGTGAGACTGACCACTTCTTGTCGCCTATGAGTCAAGATGTAAGAACTCTCAGCTCCTTCTCCAGCACCATACCTGCCTGCATCCTGCCTTGCTTCCCATCATGATGACAATGGACTAAGACACGGGGCAGTATCCTGACCATAGGAAACCTCAAGGTCCACCCCTATAGTAACACGCTTCCTCTAACAAGGCCATACCTAGTCCACACCTCCTAATAGTGCCACTCCCTATGAGATTATGGAGGCCAATTACACTCAAACTACAACATGAACTGAACCTCTGACCTGTAAGCTACTACCCCAATTAAACGTTTTCCTTTATAAGAGCTGCAGTGGTCATGGTATCTCTTCACAGCAATAGAAATCCCTAACTAAGACGCATGGCCCTGGAGGCTGGGAACCTAAGGTCTCACCAGGCTGAAAGTGGCGCCTTCTGAAGGCTGAGAGGAAGAATCATCCACCGCTCATGTGGCTTCTGCAGTTTGCTGGCACTCGTTGGTGTTCCTTGGTGTGTACAATCAAATCTCAGCCTTCACTTCCACCCAGCCCTTTCTTAAGCATTCGTCTGTCTCTGTGCCCAGATTTCCCCTTTTTCTAACAATACAATAACACTTCATTAGGATCCACTCTAATGACTTCATTTTAACTAGATCATCTTTAAAGTCCTTGTTGTCAAAGAAGGTCACAGGTACTTAAGACTTTGACCTTTTGAGAAGGGACATGGTTTGGGTCACAGCACACAGGCAGCACAGGACCACTTGGTGACTCTCAGCTCTTCTTGTTCACTCGTATTCTGAGACCATCAGCTCACAGAGGACCGTGAGCTAGCCCATGGTGACAAGTTCTCAGGGATCCTTATGACATAAGTGTCTCTGAGGAGGACTAACCCCGGCTGTGACTAAATAACAGTTCACAATGGTGGAAAGAAAACCTATTCCTTGCCCAGTGGCCCACTCGCCCACCATTTACAGGAGAAAAAAGAGGTCACAGTCACAAACAAGTTATCTACCCAAGGTCTTCCAGTCACCTGGAGCCAAAGCCAGACCAGAAGCCAGGCTGCCCAGTCCTGCTCCTTTCTACTTTTGTGGAAATCTACCCCACATATTTCAAATCATTACCAAGATGATTAGGTACACATTTCAAAATAAGCTGATTATAGAAGCACTTTTCTCAGGCTGGGGAAATAGTTTGGTCAGTCAAGCCATCTGTCTTCACATTTGATGACCTGAGTTTAATCCCTGGGACCTACATGGTGGAAGGAAAGAACTGACTCCTGCAGGTTGCCCCATGACTTCCACACATGCACACTTTCCACACACATACCAAAAAAATGAAATTAAAAAAAATTAAAGAAAAACTTTTCTCATAGATTCATCTGCATGGTTAATACCAAGCATCTCCCACCCCACAACTCCCAAAATAAAACACTAAAATCAAAACCCTGGGGAAATAAATGGAGATATTTTCTGTATTTCATTAAACCTAATATTCCATCTACTGGAAGAAATTGTTATTTTGCCCACTACCAAAAAAGAAAAAGCAGAGTAAGGATGTGGCTTACTGGCTTAGCACGCATGGGGTTCTGGGTTGTATCTGCCATCTCTGAGTTATCCACTATGCATTCAAGGTCATCTTCAACTAGTTCATGAGTTTGGAGCCAACCTGGGCTACATGAGACACCGACAAGAAAGAGAATGAGAATGACAGAGAAACCACAGGCGATTAGATGGGTATAGTAACAGCACTCGGGAGGCTGAAGCGGGATCCTGAGTTTGAAGCCAGCCTTAGCTACATAGCAAAACTTTTTCTCAAGAAAAAAAAAAAAGTCTATCGATTCATACTGTGTGTGAATTATAAGAAAAACACTTACCTCTTCGATACAGAGTAAACTATGAAAACACAGACATCGCCAAAGCAGGACAACATAGTGACACCCCTCTATGTCACTGCCCCAAGTTTCTAATTCCTGCCAGTTTTCTTTCCCAGACTGGTTCAGTGGAAGATAGCTGAGAAAAAAGGACAAGAGATTTTAAAACACACAGCTCAGTTCATCGCGACCCCCATTAAATAACCTAATATGACCTCCAGGTATTTCTTTCAAAGCAAGCATGTATTCTGTACCTCCAGGGACAAGAAGCAAGCAGCAGGAAAGAAGACTAGGATCAAAGACATGCAAGCAGAGAAGAGAGGAGGGAGCTCCTGGAGCTTGCCAAAGCAAACACACACAGAGGGAACTGAATCAGCACTGCCTACGAATCTCCTCTGAGGAACACCACAAAGAAGGGACCAACCCTGGTCTGGGGCTGCCACAGCTGTGAGTTGGGAAGAGCTCCACATGAGGGCTGAGAACCTGAGATGTGCCCCTACAGTCCCCCGGCCTGGCAGGCAACCAGTGCTGCCTCTGGCTGGTATTCAGAAAGACCTGTTCAGGGGCCAGCTAGCTGCTGGAGGCTTGGTTCTGTGTCATCATCACCCCCAAAGCGCTCTGCAGCTGGAAGAAAGGCACATTGGGCACAGCCAGGAGCCCCAAGCCTGCTTCCTCCTCATTCCTCTCCTTGCTCCTTCCTCAAGAGAAAAATCCCCAGCCGCGATTGATAAGAAAGGGACCTAAAAGGGTCAGAATGTCACTAGACGTAACTTGCTGTGTGCATCCTCCAATTCAGATCTACTTAATACCCACTGTGTCTAGGTCCTGAAGACACAGGGGTTAAAGACATCAAGCTAGCCTTCATTGGGAATTATTTTGTTTCCTTGGTTCTTTGTGTCAATTCCCATTACAGATGCTCTTGCTACCCAGTCCCCTTTTGCCACCGGCTCTCATCTTGCCTTCCAGGGACCTCAGCCCTTCCAGGGGCAGCCACAGAAAGGCTGACTCAGAACATCCCAGAAAAACAAGGGAAGGGGTTGGCACTTCAGCACAGCCTTGAAAATGGTAAGTGTTCACAGCAGAAAAGGGAAGGGAGACAGATAAGAGGGGTGTGACTTCAATTATTACAAAACAGACTCCCCACCTGTGCTGGATGGGTCAATGCGATGAACTTAGGGGTTGGGGGTAGACGGTGATGGCCATTCAAGCCAGCAGCGGGAGCTGGGCAGTTGACACTAGAACAATGTTCCCTGCAAATCCAGAATCTTGCCCCCTCTCCCAGAAATGGAATTTCACACATGTATCTTTTGAAAGAGCATTCTCCTGACAAGTCAGGTCAACAGCTAAACTGAAAGAGAAATAATTCTATTATTTGGTAGAGTCACACCCCCACCTCAAGCTAGTGCCTCAATCAAGAGAGACCTTCCAAAAGTCGGTTCTAGTATAATACTTGCACAACCAGAATAAGAAACTATCCAAGAACATTTCCAGAAAGGATTTGACAAATGCTTCCCCTGAAGTCCCTGGTAATCCCAGGAGGGAGGGGAGGGCCGCAGGGGACCTCACAGTGCAGGTGTGCTTGCCCTGCTCCAAGATGGCTGCTGCCAATCCAGAAAACTCCAGTGGCTTGCCTTTGAACGAGGGGAACTTGCCAGGCCACTCCCGCCTACAATTCCACAGAGATGGCTCAAAACTCAGAGCCCCTGCTCCCAAGCAAGCTAGAAAAGTCAGCAAGCTCTCAGTCAAACTTCTGTAGTTTATATATCCAGTGTCTCCCACCAATGTCACAACACCCCGCCAGTCAATGCCCCCCGCCCCATCAGTGCAGTCACCCCATTCACCTTCCACAGGACACTCAATGCAATGATATCACTATGTGTTTGCTTGCTTATCACAGTATCCTGAGAGTGCAGGCTACACCTGCCTGGTTCAATTGTTTTTATGTCTGGCCCTTGAAACAATGCCTCATCAGAAGGCAACGTTGGCTACCCTACAGGGACCAACTGGGACAGTTCTGCCCCAGGAGGACTCCTGCCTCCACAGCAGGAGCTGCAGAGATGGCCTGCCCAACCCTGTTGCTCACCTTTTCTGTAAAATGCTGTGCAGGCTCTAAAGCCTCCAGGATCACAGTGCAGAATCTGGGTATTGTCGATTGCGTCCTTAGGGACTCTGGCTCAATACAAACCTTGCCATATTAGCATCTGAGAGACCCAAACTGTCGTTTACTTTTGCCTTTCCCACTCACTCTTGACAAACCGGATCTATATACTAAGATCCACCAGAGCTCCTGTCTTGCAAAGATCGTGCCCCACTATGAAGATCTGCTGAGCAGGACTGGTCCCCAGTGAACTACCTTTTTCTTTTTTTATATAATTTGTTTACTTTTTATTTCATTTGAATTAGTATCTTGCCTCCATGCATGTCTGTGTGAGAGTGTCAGATCTTGGCGTTAGAGACAGTCGTCAGCTGCCCTCTGGGTGCTGAGAGTTGAACCCAAGTCCTCTGGAAGAGCAGTAAGTGTTCTTAACGGCTAAACCATTTCTCCAGCCCCCCTGACCTTTCTTTTAACCGTTGGTGAGCAGAATCTGGCCTGTGGCCTGGGTCTTAAGCATAGACTCTTTGCCACCCATTCATTCACTCTCAATTGTACCTTGTTCTTTCTCTCTTCTGTATCCCATTCTTCTCACTCAGATCTGAGGATCTATTTAGTGCAGTTACAATTTGTCCTGTCTCTTCCCTATGCTCCCCAGAGGCCACAAGACATGGCGAACTCCATCTCATCCTCCCTAACACCCACTTTTCCTGTCAAGTCAAGGTTAGCGTGGAAGGTGCCTTCCTGCCAGTTCCCACCCAGCAGGCCACTGTGTCCCAGTTGCATGCCTCACCACACAGAGCAAAGGCCATGCACTGCTACCACAGCAAGGATGCATTCCATCCCATGAAGCATGAAGAAGCATGTTTCTTAGACGCCTCACCCTGAAATGTCTCAGCCTCGGTTGCCTGCACGATTGCCCGTAGCAGGGCTCTTTTGGAAGAGTCCCGGTTTAGCTGCTAATTTGTTGCATTACTTTTCCTGGAGAAACTTAAAGACTGCTACAAGGATGGGTGTCTCACAGGCCACAGCATCACTGGGTGCCTCCCCAGCTGGGTGACATCATCGCATAAAAGCTGGACCACTGAGGAGGCCAAACCCCAAGTCGCCTTCCACTTCCTAAATATTCTAGCTTCACCCCTAAGGCCACATGCAACTTGGGGGCAGGAGACAGTGAACTGGACTCTCCGGCAAGGGCCTAATGAACTTCCCCTTATCCATTCGATGATAGTAGCCCTGACTGAGACTGGTGCTTCGTGATGGCCAATCATGGTGCTACCACCGTTGAAGGTAGACACCACAACAGGGTTGCTGGGGGTAGAGGGAGGCTAAAGGGGATGCCTCCTCTGATCAGACTGTTATCTAGAGAATCAAGCTCGTCTAACCTTTCATGGTGGGTCTTTCTCTCAACTACAGCACAACCCCCACCACACAGTAGCTTCTTCTCAACAGCTACCTCAAAGCACCATTTTGGCAAAAGGGTTATTTTGAGTTGATTACAATGTAGAGTCAAAATATGTAGGGAAAAGGAAGGGGAAATATTTGGGACACATCTTAGCTTCCTCCTCATCTGCTTGAAAAATCTCACTGGAGATAGGAGCTGACAGAAAGTAGACCGTGATGAACAGCTGTTCTTGTCGCTTGGTCCCTGCTCACAGCACCGTCCTCTTCCTACAGGGTGTCCTTGCTTTCACCTCAAACCCTTTTCTTTCACTCATATGAATCCCAATCGCTTCTTCTCTATGAACTGTCATACAAAGAAATGTGAACTGCATGCCCTTTTCCCAGTAACTGGTCTTTTGTTGATTTAATTCACAGGCCCCTATCACCTGAACTTAAAAACAATAACATTTCCCTTTACAAACAATTCACTGGGTCTCTAGAATTATCTAATGTTATTTTATACTTCCGGCATTCGTGTGTGTGTGTGTGTGTGTGTGTGTGTGTGTGTGTGTGTGTGTATATACATTCTTTTTTAAAGGTAGCTTGTCAGGGACAAAAATCCTAAAGTAATTTATGCTGAAGTATAGTTAGCTAACAGCTCTTTAGTTGTGAGTTAGCTAACAGTTTATTGTCCTATATATTCAACAATCCACTGAAGTACATTATAAATTGAAAGAAAAAAAAAAGAAGGAAAGGGGAGGCCATGACTGCTCCTAGGCTTATTGTAGATAAAAGGGAGAGCATAGCCACAGGCCTCCGGAAGGGTCAGGACTGAAGTGACCTGCCAACTGAACCAGCCACGTGACCAGAGGAGGGAGGGGAGAGAGCAGGAAAGAGGGGAACGAGGGGCAGCGGCCAAGAGGGCAAGGGGCCAGAAGAGGGCCAGAAGGACCTTGTCGCCAAAATGGCTGGGTTCTATAGGGAAGAGCAGCTCGGAAAGAACAGCCAAGCCTGCTTCCCTGGGCTGGAGAAGCTTAGGGCAGGGGGCAAGGTACTGGCTGTGCTGAGGAAGACAGATAGGGGTGAAGCAGAGAGCAGCCAGTCCCTTTGATATGCTAATAGTACCTCAGTTAGCCATTTGTCCTGCTATTGAGACCTAGCATAAATATAATAGTTTTGTTAGAAAAAAAACTGTAATATATTTAACACTATAAAGGTTAAAAAAAAAAAGGAACAACACAAAAACCTCCCTCTGGAAAGCATTAAGCAGTTTTCAGACAATTTGAACAATAGTGTGATATGATGGGGTGGTGAGAGCAGTGGGAATAGGGATTTCCCTAGTATCACCACCATTCCCGGTGGTTGCTACTTCCAGGGCCCGAGTCTGGAGCATGAACAACTTTTCGACTAAGAAGTAGGCAAAATTTTAAGCAAGCGTGCAATGCACTCTCAGCTACCCTCAGCAACTGGGGGTCCGGAAATGCTTAGCCGCTCACAGGCTCTGAGACGTCAGATGGCCGCAGCTGAGCGGCAGGCAGGACACGGGCAGCTGGCCGTGAGCCCCTCCGTTTATCAAGTGAGGGCATTATCCTGTCAAACCATGCCTGTCTACTCTCCCGGGGACACGCTCTCTTGTTTCACTTGTTTCAGTCTTGTCTCCTTGCCCTGCCAGCTCCTGGGCCGCAGGGTTAATGGTTAAATAGAAAGATGACAGGAAATGAAGAGGCTGAGACATTCCATCAGGTTAGCAGCTGAGACATCACAGAGGCAGCCCTCCTCCCTCACCAGTGACTGCATCTGGAAAAAAACAGGGGGGAGGGGGGAAGAATGAGCCCATCTACCTCATGTGACCGGCTCCCTTTTTCCTTCTCGCTCACTCCCCCTCACCAACACTGAGAGCTCAAAGGTCACGAGCTATCTCAGAGTTGCTAGGGGAAGAAGGCAGGACATACCCACGGGGACTCGTTTCCTCATGTCCAACGTTAGGTAAATTCCTCCCTCCAGTTGTGACTGTCAGCTCACTGCCCTTCTCAGATCTGCACACGACAGAGAAGCTGGGAGGGCAGATGGTATAGTCAAAGGGTCTTTCATAAATGTACGGAGGGGAGGTATCCCCAGGCTTGCTGGAGGTGGACGAGGTCAACGAGAAGCTGTGCCCTCCCTCCGGCACTTCTTTGTCGCTGTCATGTCAAATAATAAATTGGGAAGAAAGAGGCGACAAGGACAAAAACAAACATAAAAGGTCAGTTCCCAAATGGGATGTGTAGATTCCTCAATCTGGGGAGCTATGGTGCAGTCAGAGAAAGCAAGTGACCTTGACCGGAATAAAATTAAAAGCTAGCTTTACCCACTGACCTACAGGGGGGGTCCTTGAGTTACAAGGGAGATTTCTAAATCTCAGACTCTGTACAAATAAAATTTCCGGGCAAAATCAGCTTCCGATGGGGTGTCTTAGGGGTTCTCATTTTGCTTTGTTTTGAGCTCTTAAAGACGGGTCTACAAACCATCGATTTCCTTGACATTTTCTTAAACTAACTAGCCATCAAATCAGGGCTCAGTGTGCCTGAAAGCCAAAAGGGACAGCCTTTTACAGCCTTGTCCTAGCCTCTAGTCCCCAAGCAGCAGCCTGAGTAGGCTTCTTGGCCCAGCAAGGCACCTTCACACCCTCCCTCTCTGGCTGCAGGTGGCAGCCAAGCATGTGTTTCCTACGACACAACCCCACTCCACAAGTTCTAGGAGCTTCAGAAGGACCCCATGGAGATAACCAGCCTCCAGATAAGCCTGTCCAGTGATCACCCAGCCTGTGCCCTGCATCACGCCAGCTGAGTGGCTGTGGAGCGAACAGAGGAAATGGCCAGCAGGCTCACACTCTGCTTTCAATTGTATGCTGGGTAGAAGCAAGAGCACCTTCCCTCTGTTTTGAACTCCATAATGAGTCTCAGGAAAGAACATCAACAAGAGAAGTATGCGTTTATTATACACGTAGGGGTGTCGCCTGCTCACTCTTGGGTAACTGGAGAGGTTTAGGAGCAACGAAGATACAATTTTAAAGATAAAGTAAATCATGTTTAGGGGAGATAAATGAACCCAAAAGACAATTAGGCTGGCCAAACATCATATGGCCTCCGGCTGTGATGTCAACTCTGGTCTCCTTCCTGGTATGGGCTTCAGTCTCCTCTGTAGGTAGGATGTCTGAGGAAGGGTTCCAGCTAAGTTCTCTGGAGAACTTGGATTTTAAAAAAGAAGGTGAAATCAGAAGAAACCTTGCCTTGTGTTGGCTGTACTTCACTGACATCCGAGGTAGCATCTTCTAGGAGAATCACGGACAAATCTCTGCATCCCGACATGCTGATTCAAAGAAGACCTTGTTTGTTCTAGAGATGTCTTGGGTGTATAAAAGTCCTTTCTATCCCCATCAACAATTCTAGAATGTCCCCACCCCTTTCTGATGTTTGCCTAAAGGATTTTCAAAATAATCTGGTGATGGCTACAGAAAACAATGGACTAAAAGAAGATTTGGAGAAGTGGAGCATTTATTGTATAATTAAGTATATTGCTGCCTCAGTTTTAGTACAGCCAGGGCCAATATTTATTTGGACTTCTAATTTCTATTCCAGTACAATAGTCTCTACAGAAATGGAGACTAATCGAAAGGGTAACTGGGTAAGTAAAGGCATTTAAATTGAACTACGAAAGCATGAGGCATTACACCAATATCTTCAAACTCTTTGAGCACAGTAAAACATGCATTTCACATCACACACAAATACACACTCACAGAGATAGACAACTCAGAAATTTTACAAAATACACCTACCCATACTATTTTCTGTCCAAATGTTCCTTTAAAAAAAAAATGCTGCTAAAAGTTGAATCCTAATACACTGATGTGATGACCCACCAGGGTGTTGACAATATAAGGTTGTTTCAAAATCCTGTTTTAAATTATATCTAATTTTTAAAAAAGAAAGAATGATAAAATTAACCTAAAACCTAGGCCAGAGAGATGGCTCAGAGATTAAGAGTACTTGATGCTCATGCAGAGAACCTAGGTTCAGTTCCCAGCACCCACATGGCAGCTTACAATTGTCTATAACTCCAGTTCCAGGGCGTCACAAACTCTTATCTAACCTCCATGGGCACCAAGCATGCACATGACACGCATACATGCATGTAGGAAAACACTTATGAAACAAATGAAAAAAATTTAAAAAACACATGAAACTTTCTCTTTAGTATCTAATAATGGCTCTTACTAGAGTATAAACATCATACAGTATACCAGAAATGTATACTGTAAGCTCAGAATATAGCTCAGCAGGGGAGTTCTAGCTGGCATGCACTGGACCCTACAAAGGAAGAAAAGATGGAAGGGAGGGAGGGAGGGAGGGAGGAAGGGATTGAGGGAAGGGAAAACAGTGGATGGAAAGGAGGGAGGAATGAGAATGATAGCAAGAGAAAAGGGAAAAGGAAAAACAAACAGGAGGAAGAGAGAAAGCTCTAAGTCTGGAACTCATCAGACTCAGATGCTTTCTCCTTACAACTTTTCAAATACTCTTTCAAGTCTACATACTGCATTAAGGGTGGAGGTATTGAGCTAGGAAGGAAGAGGCAGTTTCCTCAGCCATCCCAAGGATTAAGTGGTGGCTGGGTAGGTCTGTGATCACTCCTACATGTGACTCTCAAGTGCTGAACAAGGAAGGAAAGGGAAAGACAGTGGCCTGTGACTCCTCCCAAGTCAAACTGGGTGAGGGTTGTGTGGAGGGCAGTCAGGGAGTGTGTGTGAAATCTCTGCACTTCTCACTTAATTTTCCTGTAAACCTAAAATTGATCTACCTAAAGATATTTTTTAATTTTATTTTGTTTTGTTTTTTAAAGTAGACCCTCTTCTAGTTTCCTGTCAGCACTGTGGTGGTTGGAATAAGAATGACCCCAATAGTCTCACAGATTTGAATGCTTGGTCACCAGGCAGGGGCACTATTTGAAAGAATCACAAGGTGTGGCCTTGTTGGAGGAAATATGTCACTGAAGGTGGGCTTTGAGTTTTAAAAGCTCAAGTCAAGCCCAGTGGCTCTCTCTTCCTGCTGCCTACAGATCCAGATGTAGAATTCTCAGCTCTTTTTTGAGCACCATGTCTGCCTGTGTGCTGCTATGTTCCCTGCCATGATTAAAATGGACTGAGCCTCTGAAACTGAAAACCAGCCCCAAATGAATGCTTTGTTTCATAAGAGCTGCCAAGGTCATGGTGTCTCTTCACAGCAACAGAACACTAATACCAGCACCTAGTGTTCTCTACTTTTATAGACATAGATATCTGTGAAGAAAACTACCTGAGACCCCTGTACCATGAGGACTATGCTGCACATTTTTTTCCTCTTCCTCTCCAGCACCTCTCACCTGTTTGCAGAGCTGGTGGGTTTAAAATCTGTTGCCATCTCTTTGAAATCCTCCACAGTTTGAACCCATGTCAGAGGCTTAGTCAACTCTATTTACTTCTTCCTTCCCAGCCCAATCTCTCCATCTTTAATGACACAGAGAGAAGAAACATGTCCCTAACTGCTGCTGCTAGCGTGGGGATCAGATGGTAACCACTGAGACTCACATCAGAAGGAGAAAGTGAGGTCAAGAGATGGCTCAGTGGTTAAGTGCACATACCGTCCTTGCAGAGGATCTGAATTCGGTTCCCAGCACCTACATCAGGAGGCTCACAACTTCCTATAACTCCAATTCCACATGTACCTGCATACACATAATTAAATACATTCCCATGAATGCACATAATTAAAACTAAAAACAAATCTTTAAAAGGGATGATAAAAGTGTGTCTGAATTCATGGTTACATGTAAGCATTCTTTTCTCTTACACTGTACACACATGCACACACACTATAAGATCTTCCATGGTCAGGAAATTGGGACCATTTTCTAAGAATTGTTTTAGGCCCTTGCAAATCCTAAGTTTATCATAACTCAAGCATGAAACCAATGGTGTAACAAACTCCAGGTCCGGAAGGTAACATGCAATGTTATAAAGTCTCCCAAAGGCGCCTTCTCAAGGCCACAGGATTCCTGCCACCTAACCCACAGGAGTCAGACTCAGACACATGTGGGGTTTCTGTGTCATCTTCTCTCCTTGAGAACCACTGCTTTGGGAGAGCAGAGATGTTAAAAGGGGGTATGCTGGAGGAATGACAGGTGAAGAATCTCTATGCTAGATAACTATGAAAACAGAGAACTAAATTTATTATCAATATCTTTGTACAGCTTATACTTGAAATGTCTCCCTAAAGACCATGCGTTATTTATCATCTCTGACTTTTCAAGAAAATTGGGTTTCTATTGAGTCTTACTCAGAAAACTAATTATCTGCATTATCTGGTTGATGGCTAAAAGTAAGCTCTAGGCATAAGTGTCCAACAGAACCAAATGTGGGGCAGTGGTTTTGGCAAGATAGTCAGTGGGTAAAGGTGCTTGCTGCCAAACCCAGTGACCTGAGTTTAATCCTGGCATGTGCATGGTGGAAGAAGAGAACTAATTTGCCCAAATTTTCCTCTGATTTTCACACATGCTATAATATACACTTGCACAAATGAATGAAACTAAATATTGAAAATGGGCTGAAGGGGCAGAGGCAAAAAGCAAAAGGAGAAAGTTCAGGGTTTGTACAATCATCCCTGTGTCCATGTCTGCTTGACCCTAGAGTTTGGAATGTTTTCTTGTACTTCATAGAAAACTGTCTACATCTTTCACAAAGATAAATCTCTACAGGGACTTGGGGAAGGAAGGAAGACACTGTTAAACCATCTACCATACCTAGCCATTCATTCCCGCTAAGCTTGCCAAGGTCAGGAAGGACCTGTCCAGAGCTCTATACTAGATGAGGCTGCCAAGTCAGGCTCAGCCAACCAACACTGACTGGTGTAGGAGAGTTCTTCTGTATTTTGGATTACTCTTATTGGTTAATAAAGAAGACTGCCTGACCTGTAAGATAGGACACAGCCCTTAGGTGGGCAGAGTAGACAGAACAGAAGGCGGTAAGAGAGAAGGCACTGCCAGAGACGCCATGATCCTCTGGCCCAAGATGGATGCAGGTTAGAATCTTCCAATAAGTCACCGCCTTGTGGTGACATACAGACTTTTAGAATGGATTAGTTTAAGATGTAAGAGTTAGCCAGAAGAGGCTAGTAATAATGGGCCAGGCAGTGTGTTAAATGAATATAATTTTTGTATAATCATTTTGGGCATAAACTAGCGGCCACGGCCAGGAGCCAGGCGTTGGGAACAAACTGCTGCATTCCTCTCAGATGCCGGGAACACAACCCACTCCCCTTATTACTACAACTGACAATTTTACAGAAATGATCTTAGCTCTAGGCTTTGGTTCTGTGTTTTGATTTGTTGTTTTGAGACAGGGTCTCACCTAGCTCAGGCTGGCTTGGAAATCACTACAAACAAAGAGTGACCTTGAACTTTTCAGGTCCTCCTTCAAGTGCTGGAGTTATGAGTGTACCTGCCACTCCTGGCTTATGCTGTGCTAGAGATAGTTCCCAGGGTCTTCTGCATGCTTGGCAAATACTCTACCAACTGAGCTACAACCCTGGCCCTGAAATTATCTAATTTTAGTTAGCTTTAATCATCAAGCTGATACAGACTAGAGCCATCTAAGGAGAAAGCCCTGTTTGGGAAGCTGTCTGTATCAGATTGGCCTGTGGGGGTTGTCTTGATTATTAGTTGATGCAGGATGGACCAGCTCACTGTGAGCAGTACCATCGTCAAGTAGGCGGTCCTGGGATGCTTAAGAAGGCTATCTTAAGCTTGAGCAAAGCAGCCAGAGAACAAGCCAGAAAGCAGCATTCCTCCACACTTTCTGTTCCAGGTCCCTACCTCCAGGTTCCTGCCTTGATAGGGTGTCAAATAGACACCATCTTCCCTGCGCTGGTTTTGGTCAGAGTTGTTTTGTTATTGTTGTTGTTTTGGTTTGGTTTTTGTGGTGGTGGTGGTGGTGGTTGTGGTGGAGGTGGTGATGGTGGTAATTGATGATGGTGGTGGTGGTGATGGTGGTGGTGATGGTGGCGATGGTGGTGATTGATGGTGGTGATGGTGGTGGTGGTGGTGGTGATGGTGGTGGTGGTGGAGGTGATGGTGCTGGTGGTGATGGTGGTGGTAGTGATGGTGGTGGTGGTGGTGGTGGTAATGGTGCTGGTGGTGGTGATGGTGGCGGTGGTGGAGGTGATGGTGGTGGTGGTAGAAGTGATGGTGATAGTGGTAGTTTTCTTCCACAGCAACAAAAAAGCGAATTAGAATTTACCTTAACTTTCAACACACACATAACTACATTTTAAATCTTCTTCAAGCCATTACTCAAACTCAGATTTTACAGTTGCCCACTGTATGGGGCATTGTATGAGAACATGACTGCTCCAAGGGTTGAAAGTAAGGTCTTTATCACAGATATGAGAGAGAACAGTCAGAGGCATCTGGAAGAGTCCAGAGCAGGGAGAGAAAGCAGTAGACTGGATGAACACAGCCAACAGATTGGACTTGGCCATGGGGGTGGGGTGTAAAAGAGGAAGACAAAGAGAGGACCAAGAAAGAGGGGACCAAGACAGGAAGGCAAAAGAAATGAGCAAGAGAGCGGGACCAAGAAAACTCGTGGTTGAAACGGAAGGGTTGAGTAGGAATGAGAAGTTGCAGGAAGGGAAGCCCTGAACTGGAAAACTTTAGGGGTGGGTGAGAAGAGCTGAGAAGAACCACAGGTCCTGAGGGGGCCTGGAGGCTAGCATATGTTTTGGTAAGCTGGTAGGCACCACAGAGAGCCCTTTGTCCCTTCTGACAGGAAATGGCTCTTTCAGCAATAGGGAGACCTGCATGCCAGAATTTGGAGGCGTGAAGTTTCCTTTGGACCTAACACACCCAGGTAGTAAGTAGCACAAATCAGCATGCAGCATGAAAGAAATTCTGAAATCAGCTTTTGAATAGAGAATTCCTGAGGGTGGAGGAGCAATTCAGGTTTGGGCAGAGCTTGGGGGAGAGAAATAAACGCAAGGTCATGCTGTAAAGGATGAAGAAGTCC
>JAQHUG010000178.1:678842-788265 GCA_028555095.1 Dicrostonyx torquatus
CCCTCCCTCCCTCTCTCTCTCTCTCTCTCTCTCTCTCTTTCTTTCAAGATAAGGTTTCTCTGCATAGCCCTGGCTATCCTGGAACTCAGTCTGCTGACTAGAGATCTTTGCCTCCTCCCAAGTGCTGGGATTAAAGGTGTTGCCACCATGTCCAGTTTTTGAAATGAAGGTTTGCAATTAGCTAAAAGCTATGTCGAAATGGTCATCTCTGGTGGGTTCCCCATATCACTGTGAGAACAGATCATTGGTTCCATAAAGATAAATGTGTATGCACGCACGCACACGCACACACACACATGCACACACACGCACCTACACACACGCAGGCGCGCACACACGCGCATGCACTAGTTAGTAGACATCTTCCACCTAGTACTGCATTCTGGACACACATCCTTTCCAGGTAACTTTTGAATGCATAACTTTCATGAAAAGACATGGTACTGATTCTTTACCATCTAGCCTTCATGTTTCCACTCATTCAAGTTTGTGTGTTAGGCGAGAGCGGGGGTGGGGTGGGGGGAGAGTGGAAGGGAGCCAGAAAACACATGCGTGATCATGCTGAAAAATAGAATTTAGAAAGCAAAAGAAAAGAATACAAGTAAAATCTATTTTTAAAAAAGGCCTCAAAGGACTTCATTCAGTAGTCCTTGGGACCTAAACTAATGTACAAGCCTGACAGGGTTAGTAACTGGCTTTGAGTGTCTAAGAGATACTCAAAGGGCTGGGAGAACTAGAGACTGTGGAGGGTGGCAGTGGCACACGCGTTTGATCCCAGCACTCGGGAGATAGAGACAGGAGGATCTCTGAATTCGAGGCCAGCCTGGTCTATAGAGCCACAGCTGCTCCATGACGGCCACAGCTACTGTGTCTCGACAAAACCAAAATAAAAAAGGAGACCATTTGCTTAGCATTCTACCTGGGTGCTATTTTTCTGAAAAGATTGGCCAGGTCTGAGTGGAGGACATTTTAAATGACATCAGCCTCTGGTTGTCTCTGGTGCAGAAGCCAGCAGGCAGGGAAGGAAACCCTGACGGAAGGAGCCCAGTTAGAGGCAGCTAAACAGAATGAACTCCTCCCTCTGTTTCTGGTCTGTCTACTCAGGACAAAACTGAACAAAATTGACCTTTTGAGAAGAATGGGATCCTGCTGCAGGAAACATAAATCATTGTCGGTCTTTGCTTTTTCCTTTATTTGACAAATACCGCCTTCCCAATCTAGCAAATGGAATGCCACCATCTACCTAGATGAGTTTCCCATGACTTAGTAAATTATTATTTAAGTTCAAAAAACGATTAGAAAGTCCAGAAAGGGGATTTTAAAAACCAAAGAAGACCCACTAGGTCGCTTTACAGGTAAACATTTAATTAATGATAATCTCAGATCTCAAGCGAGTTTATCACTGGACAGGCACTGGTTATATATATATACTATAGCAGGGCCCTAGACCTTAGCACAACCGACGCCATGATAGAAGTACCATTCAGGCTGCAAAACTCAGCATATAGACAACACCACCTGCCAAAAAAAAAAAAAAAAAAAAAAAAAAACAAAGACCCAATCCATCCAAGTCCACAGTGCCGGGAAAGCCTCTAAATTTACCAACCTTGATTTTTAGTTTCTGTGGCTCTGCTGCTGGCTAACCCTTTTTGTTAACTGAAGTATGTCAATTCAGAACTTGGCTCTGTGCTTAAAAAGTTCACCCTGAGGAAGGCTTAGTGCTACACTGGGATCCCAAAGTTTAGTCGTTGGCCAGCTAATAAAGACTTTCTGTTGGCTTAAACCCATGTCTGAGCAGTGTTCCCCGGCAAATTCCCCATAACATATACATTGCATAAACTGTCTTGTCTCCATCCAGAAGCCCTGAGATCTCCATATTATTGTGATTCCCATTTACGTGTAGAATAGTGAAGGAAATTTCCTCTCTGTCATTCAAGGCTTACCTTGAATAAACTGACAAAGACAAATTAGTTGGAGAAAAGACACATACGTAATACAATTAACCTCTGGCGCAATAGGCCTTAGAAATTTCAACATGCTACCTCTTAAGGGAAGAACAGCAACTGTAGGCAAGTTTTAGAGGAATGGTAAATGGTTTTTAGGCGACTTCAGAGACTTGGAAGGAACATGTTGGAATGAGGCTGGGCCGGCAGTGAAGCATAAATCTCTTTGGAATATTGAGCGGGACTAAATATAGACGACAATTGTGTGTGGCAAAGTCCGTCCAGGTGTGTTGACAGACGGCCTCGCTTCCTGTGATATGAGTTAATGAAAACTCAGGGAGGGACTAGTGGTAATTGCTTTCTTCCTTAGTGGGTGGGACTTGACAGAGCAGAGAAAGCCTGTGCAACACCTGCTCCCGAGTCCCTTTAGCTCAGACTAAAGGACGGGCAAGGGCGTCCTGTCTGAGGTGTCGGTCTCCTGATTCCTTGATAGGCAAGAAGGTGTGTGAAGAGTGTAACAGAGAGACCACATGGCTAAGAAGAAAAGGAGCCAGGGCTGGTTGACACTGAGTCACCCCTAACCTCTATACCACAGTGCTTTACCGAACCCTGGGCAGTGAATGAACAAGCCCCACCCAGACACACCCGAAAGCTGTAGATAGAGCCACGCTAACAGAGGCTCTGGGAGGAAGGAATTAGAAGTGGAAAGGGATGGGGGTATCTGTTATTAGTCACAGAGCTTCAATTTTTGGTGGGAGGAGAAGCTGGGGTAGGGGAGGCTCCTGTTAGAGACATTCCTCCCAGGGATCAGGGTGACTACAGCCTATCAAAGAACTGGAATAAAAGAGAAGTGAGAGAGTCAAAGTCCTTGAGTAACCATTTCTTCCTGAATGAGAGGCCGGTATGTAAATAAGGACTTTGCATAAGTCAGGCAGTCTTTCAAGTCCGGTTTATCTGCAGTGTGAGTCATTTCCTCTCTAAAGCAAGAATTAAAAGAGATCGAGTCCCATAATTATTACTCAGCACATACCTTCCTCGTGGACCTGCCTCGAGACAGCCAGCCAGCTAGGTTCTTCCTCTTGACGAAACAGCCAACAGAGCTTTGCCATTTTTCCACAAGAGACCTGAGTGGAGAGGCACGGGCAGATGAGGAGTTAGAAGAGAAAATTCGGGTACAGTTGGTGTGAGCCAGAGAGGAGTGGGAATATCATGAACCTCTTGAACAGCTCAGCGCAGCTTTATGTGTTCTTGGAGAACCTTGAGCCCACTTTCTCTGGAAAGCAACAAGAATTAGAAACCTTTGGAGAAAGCCAGTTTGCAGAGATCCGGAAATGGGAAAAAGAAACAAGTCACAGGTCCTTCTACAGAGGAGGGCTTTGCTCAGGGGCTTGACCTTCTGGTTCAACAAAAATACAGTAGGATTCTGGGATAGTGTACCAGTACAAATACACACACACACACACACACACACACACACACACACACACACACACATACAACCACACCTATAAAGTAAGGAACCAATTCCTCCCAATGTCTTATTGCCTGGACCCCACACAAGAGGCTTGATTGACCTTTCAGCAGTTAAAGAGCAAGTGTGAAGAGGGTCCTGCTTACAGCAAGGAGGGGGAGCACTGGAAATATTGGAGTTGATTGGCAGAGTGGCACTGTGCTCCCTTTAGACACCCCATCCCCCACCCCATGGATTTTGAGACAGGATCTCATTATATAGCCAAGTTGTACTCAAGATCCTCAGGCTTTGGTCTCCTAAAAACTGGAACCATCAGTGTGAACCCCTACATCCAGCTTGCACTATATTCTTCTTGAACGAAGAACACAGGAGCTTTCTTTGGGAAAATACAAACAGGCTAATACACAGAAGTCTGGCTATCACTTGTGAAGTGGGCACATTCCTGAGCATGCTCAGCTGAGGGTCATAATCATATGCACCCCCACTCAAAAAAAAAAATACCACACGGTGGGAACAAAAGGGAAGGCCACAAAGAAGAGCAGACTACAGAGGAAGCAGCGATCCTTCAACCCTTCTCCTGAAAAGTATAAAACCCACAGCTCCAAAGAACAGGCTACCTTTCCCGTCTCTGTGCTGTACCAACCCTCTGCATGTGTCACGAGGAAAACTATTCTGTAAATGGGAACATCTCCCCTCTGGTCCTCAGGTCATTTGTGAACCTACAGCAGACTGCGTCTTGTGATGAGATTCTGAGCGCTAGGAAGACGCTCTGTTCTTAGAAGTCTTCTTCACCCATCCGCCATGGCATAAGTGTGCTGCGAAGACCCCGTGTGTGGTTACCGCATGCAAAAGACATCCACCTGCAGGCACGTGCACAGTGGAAATGCACAGGAACAATGGAAAGAAATATAAAAATAAGCCTAAGAATACGAGAAAAAGAGTCACGAAAAACTCTAACAACTATACTTATTGGAGACTAATCCTGCACCGATGATTCTTTTTCTAATCTTTATGAGCTCGAGGTCAGTTCATTCAAGGTACTAAGTTCTCCTGACAGTTCAACATAATGAGTGAGCTATCTGCGATCTGGCTGACCAGCCCTCTGCAGAGCTCCTGCAGGCGGAGAACAGTGTTTTCCGGATAATACACAGAGAAGAGTCTAACCGCTGGAGTGAGCTTTTTCGGACCTCTCACTCCGTTTATTCATCTACAAACAAACGGCTGCTATAATTTTTTTCAAGATGACAGCTGTAAAAACAATTAATACCCCACCAATTTTCTTGTTCTAAGACTTTCCACTTCTGACTAGATCAAAGCTGCCTGCGAAGCCTTCAGTAAAGGACTGTGCAAACACTGCTCATTTAAAGGGATCAGCCTCCCCGATAACATTGAACAACACCCTAGCATCCTGATAAGCAGCTGTGAAAGCCCGGGGAGAGGTTGGACAATTGCCTATTATCAATTGGCTGCACGGCCTGTGTGCTCTCAAGACTAGGAGGACACGGAAGCTGGGCGTAGGTATGCTGGAAACCAGCTTCTGTGATTTTACAGCCACCTCTGTTTGCTGACTTGATGACCTTTTATTAAGAGCAAAGGCTTTTCATATCATTTGTGTAGGAATCCTTGGCAGTCTAAAGAGAAACAAAAGTATCTTTAAGGGACTTCTGACCAATATCAAAGACACTTCAGTGGGGAGGGCTGGAGAGATGCCCCAGTGGTTGAGAGCATTGGCTGCTGTTCCAGAGATATGGCAGCTCAAACTTGCTTGTAGCTCTAGTTCTAGGGGCTCCAACATCCTCATCTGGCTTTCAAGGATGCTAGGCATGTATATGGTGCACAGACATACACACAGGCAAAACACTTATAAGCATATAAACATAAAATGTGTTTTCAATTAAACTATATATATATAGTTTGGTGGGGCTGGTGAGATGGGTCAGCTGGTAAAGCTACCTGCTGCCAAGCCTGAAGGCCTCAATTGGATCCTCAGAGCCCACATGATGGAAGGAAAGAACCAACTCCCAAAAGTTATCTTCCAACCTCTTCACTCTAGCCATAAAACCCATGCACCCACATACAAATCAATCGAGGGTTTTCTTTTAGCTCTTGTAAAGACACATTTGTAAATCTGAACTTACATGTTTGGCTAGTTTAAGTTGCTACAAATTATAATTCAAGTGACTGTAAATAGATACGATATGAGAAACTCTAACAGTTAAGACTCAGTCACTTTCTCACTGATCAGTAAAATCACATTTTACATTTTTGGCCTGAATTCTAACCCACTATTCTCTAAGCAACTCTGGTTGGGTACGTTTTCCCCAGAGACCACAGTGCTAAAGGCTTAGTCCTTGGTTTGGCATTTAAGAAGGTAGTGACAACCTCTAGAGGATGGGGCCTAAGGAGAGTTTAGGTCATGGGGGAGTGTCCATCAAGAAGCTAGTGTCTCTTTCTCTCTGTTTTCCAGCTGCCACTGTCACTGTGACTGTGAAGGCCCATAAAAGAAACCATTTCCTTCTGGTCAAGAGAAGGAAAGAAATCTCTGGCTTGGGTGGAGACTGTTACAACATTACAGTTCAACAGGTCAATGCTGTGGCTTAGGGACCATCCTTCAGGAGGGTGGGATTGTCCAGAGGAGGAAGGCAGGCTCACCTTAAGCCATGCTAATGGGATAGCAGGAATAATTGGCTTTTTACTGAGATAATACGCAGTCCCTTCACAGAACGCACGTCTCTAGTGCAACCCTATAAGCTCCCATGAAGTCCTGAGTCAGAAAGATGTAGCTTTTCCTTTTTCTTCTTTTCTGTCTCTTTCTTTAGGTCTCTTTTTTGGTCTCTTGGGCTTCCTTGATCTTTCTCTGAAGCTCCCCTTTCCTGCCACATGACTGACCTCCATGCCAGCCAGACTCTAAAGACATGGGTATTTTTCCTTTCCTTACCTGTAATAAGTGGCATGAGCAGGCTGTGTCCTGATGTCCAGCTCCCAGAGCGGGTGGGCTATGTTCCCGGTGTGGGCCGCATTCTTGGTGCCCGGCTATCTTAACTCAAAATAATTACACAGAAACTGTATTCATTTAAATTCTGCCTGGCCCATTAGTTCTAGCCTCTTGTTGGCTAACTCTTACATCTTGATTCAGCCCATTTCTAATAATCTGTGTATCATCACAAGGTCGTGGTCTTACTGGGAAAGATTCAGCATGTTTGACTCTGGCGATTTCATGGTAGCACTATGATTCAGCCTTCTCTATCCCAGAATTCCGTTCTGTCCTTCCTGCCTATCTAAGATTTTGCCCTATTAAAAGGCCAAGGCAGTTTCTTTATTCAATCAATGAAAGCAATACAAATGAAGAAGCACCTCCTACACCACTTACCCATTCTCCTTTCTGGGCTGTTGCCAAGATTTGCAGTTTGTCTGCCCTGAGTGTTTTTCTTTTAATTGTCCTTAAGCTTCTATTTGAGTCTGATCTTACATTCTTTTATTAATGAGACTAAGGACCCAAACGGGAGACCCTAGCTTCCCCAGTAACATATGACAGCTCCCCTGGGACTCCCCAAAATTTCTGGCAATACCATGAAGCAAGCTGCATCCTCTCTCATGTTTCTGACCCTGATGTACTACCTCAGTCATGGGTTCAAAAGCAACAAGGCTAGCCAATAATGAACCAAAACCATGAGCCAAGAGGATTATAATTTTTACTTATCTACCTCAGGTATTCTTTACAGTAACAAGAAGTTGCTAACACAAATAGAATGTCTTTCTTGATCTTGAATTTTTAAAATAGATTTATTTTTATGTAATGTGTGTGCATGTGTGCATGCATGCCAAGTATGTAGGTACCTGGAGAGTCTAAAAGAGGGTGATAGATTCCCCAGATATGAAGTTAAAGTATGCTATGAGCCATCTAACATGGTGCTAGGAATTGAGCTTAAGACCTCTAGAAGAACAGGAAGCACTCTTGACTGTCTAGCCATCTCCCCAGCCCCAGTCTTTGATTTCTAACATTTTTTTCCTATTAGTGTAGATGTGTGTGCATGTTTGGGGGGTTGTATATGTGCTATGACACTTTTGTAGATGTCAAGGGACATTTTCTGGAGTTACTTCTGGTCTTCTATCTTTATGTGGTTTTCAGGGACCAAACTGAGGTCAACAAACATGGACTGCATGCTGTTTTTACTCTTGCTGGCCCAATCTTGGATTTTCAATATATTAATTTAGCCTCTTAGGAATTATCTCTTTTACCACACACAAGTTAATGTTCCATCTTAGAAACAGGCTGCTGATGAAATCACTATAGCCATGGAAACAGTTTTCAAACAAAGGTTTGTGATCCGGTAGATGCAGAGAACAGGAAGTGATGAGTACCACCTTCAAATGCAAAACCTGCTTGCTCCTCTCATGACTGTCTACTTCCCTCTATAGAAAAACAAAAAAAGGGAGAACTCCTATTGATGGTCCCTGATGGTCACATAACTAAACTATTAGACAGTTTTCTAAAGAGATTCAATATATCTACACTTATAAAGATCATTTGCACTGTTAATCTGATTAAAATACTCTGGTTTGAAATATGGAAACATTCAGGTCATCATTTGGAGGTCTTCTGTCATGAGTTTTATGTGCAACTACCAGATAGGAATAATATAAGAATAGCAAGTACTTTCTCAGGTTATAAGTCACAAGGTCCTGGGTTCAAACCAAGTGCCACCATGAGAAAGATCAAGAGAAAGCAAGAAGGATGAGGAGGGAGGGAAGGAGGGAGGGAAGGAGGGAAGAAGGAAGGGTTTTGAGTAGCAGTTGTTTGGTGGCAGCTGTGAGGGATGAGACACAGAGTACAACAAACCGGCATGGGAGTTTATTAGAAAGGCTATCAAAGGGTGCTTGTGGCCACTGACTGAGAAAGAAAGGGAAATAAGGGACTGGGTGGGCAGAGCTTGCTGAAAAGAGAAACTTTGCACATGCACACAGAGCCTTACGCAGCCGTAGTCACATGATACATGATGTAGTGACACACAGCTGTAGGGCCCTGCCTTAATGCAGGTGGGTGCATCCTGCTGGGGGATGGAGGCAAGGGTCAGCATAATGCCAGGATGCTAACAGCAATGCATAAAATCCCTGAATGTTGAAGAAATCTCAGGCTAACTTCCTTTAAGAAAAGGGACTGCTTTAGCATATTGATTTGCATCAGAAAGGGGTTGAATTAGTTTACAAATGTTTTTTAGTACATAGATAAGATTCTACCTGAGGCAGCCTGGCGGAGGTGGGGGACGCCTTTAATCCCAGCACTCAGAAGGCAGAGACCAGCCTGGTCTACAAGAGTTAGTTCCAGGACAGGCTCCAAAGCTACAGAGAAACCCTGTCTCGAAAAACCAAAAAAAAAAAAAAGCTAAGATCGAAACAATGTTAATTATAAATCTGCCAAAATTCACCCATAGTTCTTATCTATGTTAGCCATGTGGCTTGGTACCTTTTCTCAGTGCAGCATTTTCAACTTGCTTTCTCTGCATCTGGGTGGTGACTGCAACTAGGCCTTTCCTCTTCCCATAATTCTCCCAGTCTGGTCGCCTCACCTATACTTCCTGCCTGGTTACTGGCCAATCAGCATTGTATTAAAGCGAAACAAATGACAAATCTTTACAGTATACAAGAGCATTATCCCACAGCACTTCCCCTTATTTTTTCTTTTCAAAACAAGACTGGTACACAGAAAAGCCCTGTCTTATAAAACAAAAACAAAAAAATCAATTAACTAATTAAATTAAACTTTTAAAAAATGAGATTTTGGTATTATACATCAGAGGAGCAGTTACTGATAGCAGGTTGATCTTGGAGTATAGCAGCAATTCTTAGCTTAGTTTTTTTCTAACTGCTGATTTGAAAACTATATTAAATCTCCATTTGGGAGCCTCTGAGCTTGCCTCTCCATTGTCTCCCCATACTATGGCAGAAACTGAGGATTCTGGCAAAGCCATTTAGCTCTTTCTTTTACACCACACCCAAATTGCTTTCCTATTTGTATGACATACCATACTCTACCAGGTCAAACAACCAGCAGGCTACATCTGAGCAAAGAATGTTTTTTTCAGCCCATATAAGGCCTTACTTTTTATTCCTTTCTGATCACTGCCCCTCCCTTCTCCACAACTACTCCCTTATCATTGGAAAGCCAATGCTATATTCTCCTAGCAAATGACTCTACCTATGACTGGCTCCCTCAGTTGTCCTCTGGGCCTCCACACATGTGCTGTGACTGACACACATTCTGCACACACAAACGTGCATATGTTAAAAAAAAATGTAATTTTGAAACCCTAAAATTAAATAAATAATATGTTACTCTCTTAGATCATATGAAATTGTTCACCTTCTAAAGAAAGTCATTAATGCAAGAGCCAATAAGTCATTGGAGCTGGCGATTGGTAGGATATGTTTGGGTTTTAGTGTTTTGATCCTGGGCATTGCCTGGAATACATACTCAACCCACTCAGGAATGAGTCCTTGAGGACCAAACAGAAAAAATAGGCCTAGTCTGTAAATGTCTCATTAGCCTGTACTGGGCTTCCTGCCCAACTCTGATTGGGTTCCCAGTGACCTCTTTTCAGGCTTGAGGCCAGAACTTATTTTTTTGTTAGATCTGCAAGTGATTTATTCCGTTCCCACAAATCCCATGGTACGATGAAAACTGCAGGTTAAACAGTGGCAGTGTCTAGCAGGGGTGTAAGCGGAGTAACCAGGAGGAAAGACAAAGACAAAGACACTGAACGAGGTGCAGAGCCTGTCTCCCTCTTCCAGAACAATCCAAGTTTGATCAACCAGTCTCTCAAGCTAAATTCCCACATCAGCTTGATATAATTAGCAGCCAGTCTCCAGGGGAAAACCTCCAGCTTAGCAAGCAAGCCTCAGGGGAACAGAGGATGCAGACACAGAAGGCCATTTACTGATCACTGACGTGTTCCTGACCCTACACTGGTTGTCAGCTGATTTATCCTTCAGAAAATTCCATGAGGAATAATAGGAAAGGAGAAGCGTCCTCGCCTTAACTGAATGGACAAAGCCAGGTTATGCACAAAACTTGGGAAGCCAACAATAGTGACAGAAGTGATTATGTCATCGAATAAAGCTGCACTCGGTGCTACCTTTGCATATGACTTCCATTTCTGGCTCATTGGGAAGGACAGCATTTTACCCCCAAATCAGTTGTCATTCTTGAGGATGATGTGGTTTGAAAGAAAATGGCTCCCAAAGAGAGTGGCACTAGTAGGAGGTGTGGCCTTGGTGGAGTAGGCGTGGTCTTGCTGGAGGAAGTGTGTCATTGTGGAGGCGGGCTTTGAGGTCTCAGATATGCTCAAGCCATGCCCAGTGAGACAGTTCATTTCCTGTTGCCTGTGGATCAAGATGTAGCACTCTCAGCTCCAGCACCAGGTCTGTCCGCATGCTGCCACCATGCTTCCTGCCATGATGATAATAGACTGAACTGCTAAACTGTAAGTGAGCCACTCCAATTAAATGTTTTCTTTTGTAAGATTTGTCGTGGTCATGTTGTCTCTTCCCAGCAATAGAAACCCTAACTAACATAGAAATATAACAGTAATCCCCCAGTTACCTAGACAGATGGCCTCATAGACAGGTATGACTCATGGAAGGATTCCAACCTCTCCACACTTTGTCAGACGTGGGTGACTATCAGAGGCCAGACTTCTGGCCACATTCATGATGACCTCACCCTCCAGAGAAAGACTGACAGAATGTATTGGTTACTTTCCTCACGGCTGAAACAAAATGCCTAACAAAGGCAACTCGAGGAAGGAAGGGTTTGTTTGGGCTCATAGTTTGAAAGCACAGTCCATCATGGCAGAGAAGGCATGATGCCAACCAAGAGCCTACGGCAGCTGGGCACACGGCATCAGCAGTCAGGAAGCAGGAAGGTGAATATTTTCGCTTGGCTTGCTCTGCCTTGAGTAAATGGGAGATTCCAGGTCATTCAAGGTAGGTCTTGCATCCTAACCTAAACTTTTCCGGAAGTACACTTATAGATACACCTAAAGGTATATTTCTACAGAGATTCTAAGTCCATTCACAATGGCAGTGAAGATTAGCCAGCCAGCCATCATGAGTGTCAGAGTTAGGGTTACTCTTGCTCTGATGAAACACCATGACCAAAAAGCATGTTGGGGAACAAAGAGTTGACTTGGTTTACACTTCCATACTGCAGTTCATCACTGAAGGAAGTCAGGACAGGAATTCAACCAGGACAGGAACCTGGAGGCAAGAGCTGATGTGGAGGCCATGGAGTGGTGCTGCTAACTGGCTTGTTCCTCATGTCTTGCTCAGCCTGCTTTCTTATAGAAAAGCATCAGCCCAGGGGTGGCACCACACACAATGGACTGGGCCCTTCCCCATCAATCACTAATTAAGAAAATGCCCTACAGGCTTGCCTACAGTCCGACCTTATGGAGGTATTTCTCAATTGAAGTTCCTTCCTCCGATGACTCTACCTTGTATCAAGTTGACACAGAACTTGCCAGGACAATGATCCTACAGAAACAAACTCTGGGACCTCAAAAATATTTCCTTGGCATATTTCAAGTTAGCTGTTCCAACAGGCTATGACAAAATCAACTCCCAAAGGCTGCTCATTCACAGAACCAATTTTCATCTTTCATATTAGTGAATGAATAGACACCAGGTGCAAGAAGACATTTCTAACTGAAAACACTTTCTACCTAGGAAAGATCCTTGCACAGAAAAAAAAGAAGCTGGGAGCTCTAAGAGTTAGCTCACAGATCTCCACAGGTGGCAGTTACTCGGGAGATTATCTGTGTGAGAAAATGGCCCTAGTTCACTGTGCACCTCTGCCAGCTGCCTTCTCAGCCTGCTGCAGGATCTTCCCCTCAGAAGCCCAAGCTTTTGCCCATTCACTTAGCAATCTGTAAGCCTTATCTGTCTAGACCTCCATGATGGGGGGAGGAGGGTAAAGTGGTGCGTGCGTGTGTGCGTGCGTGCGTGCGTGTGTGTGTGTGTGTGTGTGTGTGTGTGCGCACGCGTGCACATACACATTGAATGTGTGGTATTCTATGAGTGGGCAGATTAATACATTTCTTTCTTATACCCCCCTTGTCAATCTGTCTATTGCCAGTCTATTTCAGACTAAATTATCAGGTTGTCACAGGGCAAAGAATAAACTGAAAACATTCCTAATGAAACCATCTGTGCTGGAAGAAAAATAGTCAGCATACAATAGGACACCCAAAGTCATGGGTGATTTTATGAAAGGAGAGAGAGAGGGAGAGAGGGAGAGAGTGAGAAAGAGAGAGAGAGAGACAGAGAGACAGAGAGAGAGAGAGAGAGATCACATAATAAGGCAGGGACTGGGGAGGAGTGGAGCTCACTCTGTAACAACTCATTCTCAAAGGAAATAACCGGAACCCCGCAGGAATTCATTTCTTCCTGAGCCAGTGGTTCTGTCATTTAAAGGTCCCCTGTCTCTTAGCAGCGCTGCACCAAAAGCCAAACTTCTGCACCTGAACTCAGGGGACAGCCACACCCAAACCATAGCACCTCATGCACACATCATCTTTTCCTAGAGTGTGTACAGCGCTGTGTCGTGGTTGATTTTGTCTCTTGCCGCAATGGCACTTCAGCAAGCCATAGGGATGGGAGCTTGTGTCTGCTTCTAACCAGTGAGCTAGACTAGGGGAGAGGGGCACTCGAAGCTCCCCTTACCCGGTAGGTTTCAAGGCAGGCTAGGGTAAATGGCTCCACAGCTCCCAGATGACTACGGGCCTGCAAATGGACAGTGTCCTGACGGGACCCATTTATAGCCCTGGGGACACCTGGGTGAGGCAAGGGAGGGACGTGTCCTCAATGGGCGTGACAGCACACAGTCTGACACGCTTGACCGTCACATCAGGCGACTTGAGAGGGAGGCCAAAGCTTAGCTGGGTGTGGTTTGAGCTCTTACAGAGAACAGGAGGACAGGTGAGGCTATCTACCTTCCGCATACATACCCACTAACCAACCTGTCATTTCCTCTCCAGCTTATATTACCTAAAGCCAGATTCCTACTCATCAGCACCTTCATTTCAATTCAATCTATTGCACTTTGGCAAGGGTGTGAAACTTAGGGTCCACATCTTCAGATCGCTTAAGTGGAATCTGGTGCCAAGGGGAGAGAGCCTCCTGAGGAGCGAGGTCTGAGGCCCTCATAAAAGTGGAATTCTCTCGGGAACCAGATGGCAGAATAATTTCTACTGACAGTCTCTTTTCCCATTGCTTAAGTTCACCAAATTTTATCAGTTCCCTTTTTTCCCCTAACACTCTGAAATACAAACAAAACCCAAAAACCGTATTATCCATTTCCCTACTCTAACAGCCCTGCAGTGAACAGCCTGGTTATTAAATGTTTGTGCACCTGCTTTCTTATGGCCTCAGGGTAAACATCCGAGGTGAATTTCGACTCCAAGGATTGATACATTTTTATGGCTTTCGAAATAAAATTGCTCCCTCAAAGAAAGAGCGATTTTTGTTCCCACTAGTCTTGAGTGGAAGTATTTATTTCCCTATAATCGTCTCTTTGTTGAATACTGCAGTAAAACAAAATTGCTAATGTGATAGATGAATAAATAACTTACCTCTTTCTACGTATTCCTTTATTGCCATTGGGGCTATAGATGGTTTGATGTCTGTATGCTGCATACTTTTTATGTGAATTAGTTGTTCACATAGTTTGTAAGGATTCTTCATACAGCCATTAGCATCCCACTTGTATCTATTTTGCAAAGAATAAGCTTTTTAAAAATTTTAAGTGTGTGTGTGTGTGTATGTGTGTGTTTGTGTGTGTACATGCGTGCTTGTGTCTGTGATGTAAGGGAATGTGCACTTGAATCCAGAAGCCTTTGGAGTCAAGAAAATGGCATCATAAAGTTGCCTAATGTGTGTGCTGTCAACTAAACTCAGGTCCTCTGCAAAAGAAGGAGCTCACGTTCTTAACCTCTGAGCCATCTCTCCAAGCCCAGAATGAGCTTTTATAACTTACACACTTTGCCTGATCGTGTCTGTCTTATTTGCCCTGTAAATCACACTCAGCTTTCCCTGTTGGCTGCATTTACAGCTACTCCCATTTCTAAAAGACAACACTAGGTTGAAAGATGACCCCTTAGGCATGGCAGTCACAGGGTTTTAGCCACAGCTAAACCTCACCTTCTCACACATACTCAGTGCTGAGAATCAAGCCTACGGTCTCACATATTCCCAGCCCTCTTTGTTATGCTTTAGACTGTGCTCAAAACAAAACACGTCATATCATGACGTATGCTTGTATGCTTGTATGGAGGTGTGTGTGTGTGTGTGTGTGTGTTAAATAAACATTCATATATATTATATGTCTGTAATAGAAGTATTTATTGTATACTTTTTATTACTATCCTTAATATCTGCCTTTTATGTAGATATTTTTCCTTCTTAGGGTAGTTGATGACAATTAAATTGAGTCCATAAATCTTTGATAAGACCCAACCCACAGTTGAAGAAACACCATAATAATTTACTTGAAAGTGCTATGGATCGAGCCTGGTGGTGGTGGCGCACGCCTTTAATCCCAGCACTCGGGAGGCAGAGGCAGGCAGATCTCTGTGAGTTCGAGACCAGCCTGGTCTACAAGAGCTAGTTCCAGGACAGGCTCCAAAGCTACAGAGAAACCCTGTCTCGAAAAACCAAAAAAAAAAGAAAGAAAGAAAGAAAGAAAGAAAGAAAGAAAGAAAGAAAGAAAGAAAAAGAAAATGCTATGGATCCAGAAAAGAGACACAACACACACCCTCCCCCAGCAGTCTCTGGGCTATGGTTAATCAAGACTAATGGTGTGGGGTTGGAGAGATGGCTCAGTGGTTGAGAGCACTGGCTGTTCTTCTCAAAGACCCAGGTTCAATTCTCAGCACCCACATGGCAACTCCCAACTGTCTGCAGCTCCAGTTCTGGAGATCTGGCACCCTTACACAGACATACATACAAGCAAAACACAAATGCACATAGAAGTAAGTTTTTAAATCTTTTTTAAAAATAAGACTAAGTGGTGTTATGATCATAGCATTTTTGAATGTAACAGGGTTTCTCTGTGTAGCCCTTGCTGTCCTGGAATTTACTCTGTAGACCAGCCTGGCCTTGAACTCATGGAGATTTGCTTGCCTTTGCCTCCTAAGTGCTGGGATTAAAGAAATGGACCACCACCACCAGGCTACATGCCTGCTTTCATTGAATGCTCACAACTTTGTATACGGTAGAAACATCTTGGTATGAAAAGTGAGTCGGGGCATTAAGAGGTCCTCCCATCTGGGGCTACGCAGATTGCTGTTAGTAAAAACCACTTGTCGTGCAAGCACAAGGTTCCAAGTTCGAGCTTCAGAGCCTACAAAGTGGCATCGGCTGGTGTTCTCATATTAGGAAGGCGGGAGCAAGCAGATTTCTTAGACTGGTGAATCAATCAGTTTAGCCTAGTAGGCAAACTGTAGGCCAGTGAAAGATCCCATCTAAAGAAAAACAAAAAGGTGAGGGAAGCTTCCGGAACAACACACAAGGCTGAACCCTGGTATTCTGAATACATGAATACACGTATGCACATACACATGCATACATGCACGCACATGAACACGCATGCACACACCAGCACACACACACACCAGTAAGTAAAATAAAATTGAAAAGAACAGGCAGCTGCAAATGCTATTCCAGATGAAGCTCGTGGCTCTCTTTGAGCAGAGGCTTCAAAGAGTCCAGGCTCTTCAAGAGAATCTCACAGAACTCGGGTCTCCCTCGTCACTGGCTTCAAACCTCTCTTTCTTTTCTTTGATGCTTTACTATCTCTGGTGAAGTTGGACACTCAGCTTGCTCTCCGAGAAGTGGATGGTGGCTGGCTCTTCATCAGAGTGGCAGGAAGTCTTCTCAAAAGAACTCACTCCCCCAGGACCTCGCTCAACAGCAGCATAACCAGGAAGTCCTCTTTGAGATCTAATCTGCATCCATTCAGCTGCCACTTATAAATAAACTTTAACTTCCCACCCCATAACTGGAGTGCTGGATGCCCAAGGACAACATAAAACAGTAATTGGGTGCACACCAAACACAACCAGGAGGAGAACTGGCTAATTTGCATGTGAATCATCTTAATCCTCAGATAACAGGTGTCATGCGTTAGAAAGCCCCTCTACTTTTTTTTTAAACAAATTAGTTCCATAATTGAACTCCTGCAAACCGTAGCTGTAAATACTCAATAATTCTTATTCCAAGAAGAAAACCTGGGTGTCTCTACTTCTTTTGTTTTGGGAGAGATGCATGCACTGCCCTTAATCTAAAGACAGGAGGCCCTGAACTCCTGCTGAGACAAATTAGAAACACTACTGGCAGAATTAGATGGAGTGTTCAAATTCTCTGTACCAGAAAAAAAATGTCCCCCAAGTCCCAGGTGTCAGTTGGAGGTGGGAGGGTCCGGTTTCACGATTGTATATTAACTCCCTGACCCCCCTAGATAGCCAGGTGACAGCTGCACTGTGGTTTCTTTGAAGTGTGTGACATTCTGGGGCGGCACTTCAGAGAGCACAGGCCTCTAGGGCTGGTGTGTTTGCTGGACACACCTGGTACCTGCCAACCACACAGCAGCAGATGGAGGCCGGAAACGCCTATACCCGTGGTTCTCAACCTTCCTCATGCTGTGGCCCTTTATTTAATACAGCTCCTCATGTTGTGGTGACCCCCAACCAAAACATTATTTCATTGCTACTTTATAACTGTAATTTTGCTGTTATGAATCATAATGTAAATATCTTTGGAGACAGAGGTTTGTCAAAAGGGTCATGACCCATAAGTTGAAAACCACTGGCCTATAAACTGATGAAGGATGACTAGCTGACATCATCACTTTGAGGGGACAGGGTGCACTTAGAGATGAATTAAGTGTGTCAAAATGCGTTCTTTTTAAAGGAAAAAAGTCTCCTCTACTAAGGCTCTTCATAGCACAGGTGCATTGTGGGTGGCACTTTGATCGGCAAGTGCCCTGTGTGGAAAATCAAATCCCATTCACACAAGCAAGAGGTGGGAGCCAGCTGTTAACATGGACTTGGTTAAAAGTAACATGTGAGTGGAAGCCAGGGATGTATGTTCCATGGTAAATGGAAATGTGAGTCACCATAAAAATGGATATTAACCAACCGAAGGGACCATGGAGAGGTCAGACACAGGCTGCAAGGAATCCCGGCCTCCATTCAAGCCGGCTAGACAGCACTCCGGAGGTACCTTACACCAATGATATTGCCCGTCTGTACTGTATCTGTGTGGGTATCAGGAAGAAAATAAGACAACATGGTACTCAAGAATTTATAGGGTGATCGAGACACCCAGTTGTGGCCCTCTTTACCCAGCATTTGCCTCTGACCAAAAATAAATAAATAAAAATTAAAAAGTCGTTTGGTTTGAGTCAGAGTCTGCTAACCGTGAGACCTTGAGCAAATAGATGGCATGTTTCTGCCTCAGTTCCATGCTCAGAAAGGAGCTATGCGGGCTAAGTCGGTGAACTGGGCTGGACAATATAGTCCAGCACCTAGCAACAGCTCAACACATATTAGCTAATTCTGTGACTGCCTATTGCGAGAAAGGACGCAACCGGGGAAGAAGTAGCCTGCAAAAACCACAGTCCCACTCAGTCCCGTGGACCACATTGACTGTCAATGAACTGTATCTGCTCTCTTAACTCATTTGCTTCTAGAGGAAGAAAGGTCCTGGGCCAGATGCTTGCTGTTCTGGGCGGGGTGAAGGGGTGGGGGGCAGTGCTCCTGCAGTGTGGATCCAGAATCTCTGCTGTGTTTTTGGAGGGAAAGACGGTGCAGCAGAGACCTCACCCAGATGAAGCTCATCAGTGAGTGGGGAAAATCTTCAACTTAACTTATAGCTTCCTCCCAATAGCCTGCATGCCATCGGAGTTGGTCAGAGCCTAGCTTCTTGCAAGGACTGTGTGAGATGCTGAATATGACCCTGAGTGTAGGAACCAGCGCACAGGGAAGGTGCCAACATGGCGGCTCTTACTGTGTTTACATAGAACCACTGTCTGGAATAGCACGGGACTATTTTCCATGGGCATGTCTGTTCTTGTCACTGAGATAGCCCTTCTACACTACACAAGATAACTGTAGTGCACAGCCTTGAACATCCATGCATTTCACAGTATTAGAAAGCACATAGAGAATGGCCTGGGTTTTGATGTTGACTTTACAATTTACTATGTTACTTAACCTCTGTAAGTCTCAGTGTTGTCATCTCTAGGAAGAAGGAAGGGATGGGGAAAATAGCATATACCATGTTTATTTTTGTAAATATTTATATTAACTTTTTAAAATTATGTGTATGTGTGTATATTTGATCGTGGTATATTATTTGTGTTTTAATAAATAAAGTTTGCCTGAAGATCAGTACAAAGCTAACCACACTAGTCAACCCTACAGATCAGGCAGTGGTGGCACACTCACCTTTAATCCCAGCAGCCACACCAGTTAGCCATAGAGGCCTGGTGGTGGTGGTACACACCTTCAATCCCAGTACTAGTGAAGTATATAAGATGAGCAGAGACAGGAGCTCAGGGTCTCGGCCGGCAGTCTGAGGTTTGGTGGAGAGCACTGCGGTCTGCAGTCATGCTGAGGATAATAGGATCACCCCTTTGCTTGTCTGAGCCTTGGTAGGGGTAAGAACTCTCTAGTGGCTTGGCTGCTTTGCTTCTCTGATCTTCAGCTTGAACCCCAATATCTGTCCCTGGGTTTTTTATTATTCATGCTACATGTCTTTATGTGTTTATGAGAGCAGGTGTCTACGGAGACCAGACATGTCTGATCTCCTGAATGGAGTCACAGACAGTTATAAGCTGCCATGTGGGTGCTGAGAATCGAACCCGGGTCCCGTGGAAGACAGTTAGGCTCTTAGCTACAGAGCCATCTCCCCAGCCCTGAGCAACAGTTATTTTTAACTGCTGAGCCATCTCTCCAATTATAGTACCTAGTTCAATATCTGATTTACTGTTATCAATGAGATGTTTATGGTACCAACTTTACCTATTGATTCTCCTTTCATATATTTTTCAGGGTCCCCTAAAGACAAAACACTGGCATTTTTCTCAGAAAGAGTAATCCCACATAGGAAACAGCATGTGTGGTGGTTTGAATAAGAATGACCCCATAGGTTCAAATACTTGAATGCTTAGGGAATGGCACTGTTTGAAAGGATTAGTAGATGTGGCCTTGTTGGAGAAAGTGTGTCACTGGGGCTGGGTTTTGAGCTTTCAGAAGTCCATTCCACACTCAGAGCCTCTTTCTTCCTGCTGCCTGAGGATCCAGATCCAGACTGTACACTACCTCTCCAGCACCACGTGTGTCTGCATACCATCGTGCTTCCTGCCGTAACAATAATGGACCGAAGCTCTGAGACTGTAAGTCAGCCCCAATTAAATGTTTTCCTTTATGTGAGTTGCCGTGGCCATGGTGTCTCTTCCCAACAACAGAGCACCGGATAAGACACCATCAGTGTATCAGCCATGTTTCCTACAGGTAACGCCACAGGCCTGGCTGGCCCCAGATGGCAGGAAGAAAGCGGGATTTAGCTTGAACCACCATCTTCACTGTCTTAGTCAGTGTTCTATTGCTGTGAAGAGACACCATGACCAAGGCACTCTTAAAAAGGGAAGCATTTAATTGGGGCTTGCTTACAGTTTCAGAGGTTTAGTCCATGGTGCGCGCAGGCAAACATGATAGCTGAGAGTTCTACATCCAGATCCAAGGCAGTAGGAAGACAGACAGTAAGACTGACTTGGGCCTATGAAACATCAAAACCCACCCCCAGTGACACACTTCCTCCCAAGGCCATACTTCCTCTTACAAGGCCACACCTACTCCAACAAGGCCACACCTCCTAATCCCTCTCAAGTAGTGCCATTCCCTAATGACCAAGCATTCAAATAGATGAGCCTATGGGGGCCATTCCTATTCAAAGCACCACGTCTGCCTTTCTCACAACACCTCCTCATCACTTTCTAAGTTTTCCTTATTAACCAGGCAACGTCCTTGGGCCTATAACTCATGCATGTAGATATGTGTTCATATACACACATGTGCTCACATACACCTGATTCTTGGATTTAACACACATTTTGCTATTTTAAAAACTTTAAATATTTCTTTTTGACAGTTTCATACATGGATATAATGTATCCTACATTTAGACACCCCCACTCTCTCCTTTCTCCCATCCCCCCTTCACCATCATGTCCTCTGCTCATAATTCCCTGAGACCAATTTATGCCTCCTACAAGCATCTCTTTCTTACGTACCTAGGTATATGAGGTAGAGCTGTACTGAGCTTTAAAGCCAGAAGCTCCTGTGACCTCCCAAAGGCCAAACTCCAAAATGATAGTTTCGCTAGGACTCTATCCCAATCATGTCTACCTTCTTAGCCAAGACCAAGCATGTACAGTCTCTCACATAACCTTCATCCCTGCCCACGTACGTCTTCTCTCTCACAGTGCTCTGTTGACCCTCTCGGTGTCTGCCACAAGGATCAGCACAAGATGCTTAATCACTTCTTCTCCCCCACTATCAGCTCCGAATAATATTGCACTCCCCATGCTTTTAGGGAGCATTATGCTAAGGGTACAGACATGTTATAGCATTTTGTTTCTTCTGACAACTCTATATAATATTGCAAATTAAAAAACAGAGTCTCTGGGGGTGTGGATCATCAGTCCAAAGTCATGGAAGTAAAATAAGAAGCTCTGGAGCTGTGAAAATATTCATTCATTCATTCAACAGATTCATTCATTCGTTCATTCATTCATTCATCATTATCAAGTCTAGTCTCTATGCCAAAAATAGCTGGGTTTCAGTTATCAGCTAGCAAGCTGGAAGTGGGTCCTATTTCCATCCACCTGCACATCCTGTTTCATAATCACTACTCCCAAATTAGAGACCAAATAGTTGTCCGGTACACCAACCTGACTCACCTGGACACTTATGGCTTGATGGCCCTTGGTCATCCTTTTGTGCAAACAAAAAGGAAACCTTATACATCTCAACCCCAAATCCAAACCAAACTGAAAAGTGTCTAACTGGGGAGTTAACTTCATTCTGGTTAGTTCCAGGCTAGTCTGGTCTACAGAGTGAGCTCCAGTACACAGTCAAATAAATAAATAAAAATTATAGACCTCTCCAGTCAAGTTCTGCTCAGTTTGGATTTGGCACTAACAGAGGAATCGGTGCGTGTCAAACAGCTAACTACACCCCCTTCCGAGGGACAGTGCTTTAGATGTTAGGCAATATGTCTAACAGATGCTCCCGCCCCCCCGCCCCCCCCCGTTCACCGTCTTGTCAGGCTGGCTTTGACTCTTCTCCACTCCTGCTTCTGTATCTCTCTCACACACACACCAGACCAGACCAGATGGACAGGTACATATTTAATATTTTAGGATGACTTTAGACATCCTGAGAGAAGAACTCCACTATCTCTTTCCCCATGAGCTTCTGCACAGCACATCCTCAGGGCACGGGGGAGAGGGTACAAAAGTACTCCTGGCACAGGAGGCTGTCTTTTCCTCAACCAACACTCTCGGTTCCTCCCATGCCCTGTGTGCTCCCCCAGATGCACTGAACCTAACTTCCACCCTGGGTAAAAATGCCTTACATGAAGACAGTCTCACAATGGAATACATTAAGAGTCAAATCTTTGACTGGCGACACTTGGAGGTGGGAGCTGGGGTGAAGGACTCAATGTGGCAGGCAGAACTGAAGGAGGATGTAGGGGAAGGTGCTGGAAGCAGCAGGGAAAGACGCTGTTCACATCTGTTAAGAAGACAAAATCCAGACACGACACGGCTTTCAAGATGCTCAAATAAATACAATGTAAACGGAAACCAAAAATACTGCTTTTTTTTTTTACCCTGCTTTCCATCAGCAATATATCCCCATAATAAAACCTCAGACACTTTTTCGGGGAGGGGGGGGCCACGATTTTCATAATATAAGTTTTCTTATATAATCTAACTCTCAGATTTACTGTAACATGCTGACCTGCATATTAGTTTGAGGTGCCTCCCATGGGGACGCTCTGAAGACAATGCAGCCTGACTGCCACAGATGGGACAGGTTTCACTCACGAGCCATTAAAGCGTGGCGTGGCGTGCTCTCAGCTCATAAATCTCCAGAACAGATTCCTGCCCCCCGAAGTGTAATGTTTTCATTGGCTCAGTCGCTTCCCCTCTCCCTTGACATTTCTTAGTTTGTGTTTAAATACCAGGCACAGATGGCCCCGCCGGTAGGGGGTTTCTGGTTTGGCTTTGCAAGAAAACACAGAACAGAGATCCTCAAGGATTTATAGCAGGCGTTCTATTTTCACCTCCTGGTGAAGTCCTGCGGCGTGCAGCAGTGAAAATGGAATCACAAAGGGTAGTGAAGTAACCAGCTCCAATTCACTCCAGCCATGGTTTGTTGATCCTACCTTAGCTTTTACCCAGCAGTCACTGGGAAAGGGGCTTGGGTAGATATGCAAAGCAGTGGCAGGGAGGGTCCAACCAATGAGCAGAACTTGGTGCTTCTAGATAGGATGGTCCAACACAATAAAGAATTTTTTTCACTCAAAATGTCCAGAAAGAAATTCACAGGTTATCTATTGCTCATCCAATCAAAGAGATTATTCCCAAATCTCAGCTTGAACTTTTGGGGAGCAGTGACATAGTCAGTGAACTTTCTGGAAGTCAGTGACTGGTGCCTGTCTGGGGATTCAGGGTACCATTTCCCTGACCTGGGAAGTAACTCCACCCTTCTTTTGTTTCTTCCTCTTCAGGTAAGATGCTACTAATAGTATCTATTTGATGCATAGCAGACAATCTAAATAAGAAAGTGTGCATACAGAGATTACATAATGAGCTTTGAATAACTACTTGGCCATTTTACTGTGGATTCCACTCTATTTTTCTCTCTCCACCTTGCTCATTTTAAATGGAGCAATTATCTAAAATGTTGATTAGCAATCGTCTCTTACCCAGACTTGGGTACCAAAAACCAGATCCCGGATGTAATGTTTGTCTTTAGTGTCTGTTTTTTACTTAGTTTCCCATTTTGATATTCATAAGCACATGTGTATACACACATGTACACACACCATCCTTAGGTTTCACTGGGTGCTAGTACTCTAGCTATACAAGATAGGATATCAGCAAAACTCGTAGTAGAAATAGGGGTCATAGTGCATGCTTTTTAGTTTTCCTTCTCCTTAATAAATCTCAGCCAGAGTATTTCTCTGAAATAGATGCTACAAGCCTTCAATACTGTACCAAGAACTTACTTTTATTCTTCAGGAGCCCTATGTGGACACAATATATATACTCAAAAGAAAAATGTTAAAGCAGAGAAGGAAGGTGGTAGCAGGGAACGAGCACTTTCTCTAGAAAGCCCTAGATCTATGATGAATCCCTGCCTCTGAATATCCTACACCCCACGATGTATGCTATGACGCTCACCCGTCCAGGTTCCTGTCTCAGCCTCATCAATTTCAGGCAGAATTCTGGGATCCCAACTCTAGTGATCACACCACGCTACCGGGTCATGGCACAGTTCTTCACCTCCGTTCATGCAGGGATGTCCATGTGCTTTCTGGGGCTCTCCTTAATCTGACACATGAAGAGAAATTTGGAAAAGGTGCTTTGGAGTAGTGCACGCCCTCAGTCTCCACTCTGCCTGGATTCTATTATTCAGAGCAGAAAGTACTGTTCTCCCCTTCCAGCCCACAGCTCTACCCATGAGAGAGAGGAGAGCCATTAGTCACCAAGGAGGGCTTTGTTTAACCCACTCTAAATCAAAGTGTCTGTCACACCTGGGTAAATTCTGTTATCTGGTATGCTGGGAGAGTAATGAATTGCTGTTTCTACAGCAATCTTCCTTCCATTTTCATTTGTCCAGGCTCCAACTCCGAGCCACACTTAAGATCTCCACTCAGACTAAGCTGGGAGTCTCCTGGAGTCAGAGATCCACGCCATCGCCGTCTTCCTATCTAGGCGTTAGTGTGGTGCCTGGCACAGAAGTCACTGAGAAGGAAGAGGGCTTGGGCATAGAGCCCTGTTGACAGCCTGCCTAGCCACACCTTTGGCAAGCAATCCCCCCAAATGTGGGTATTTCCAGCCTGCTGCAGAATTAGTGCCAGGCCCTGAAGCTATCTGAAAGCTGGACTCTGCCAAGCGAGAAAGAAGACACTAACTAGGCCTTGCCTTTCTGCCGCAATTGGATAATAAAAATGTGATTTCACTCTTTATTTAGCCCCAAGTGTGTTTAGTATTAGATTCTTGAGACATTCTCTGTTCTTACGGTAGCCATCCCTGTACTTGTGCTTCTGGGGTTTTCTGTAGCAGTGATGGGGTTGGCATTGCCTTTACACTTGCATACAGGGTGTTGGTTGGGATAATTATGCCACCTCTTTAAAACATATAGAGAAGATATGGGTCTGGAAAATACAGTCAGAAACAAGACTTTAGTGTGAGGCTCAATGTAGTCCCCAAATTAAGCCTCTATATCTGGATATTTTGAAAGAACAAAATACGGAAGTACAATTTTTTATGTTATACTTATTATGTTTATTATTTGGACCTCAAATATACTGTGTGATAAGCTTTAGCACATTGCTTATTGCAGATTCTCAGCATGCGTTGCAGCATTGCCGTGAGAACTATGATAGAAATACAGGTGTCAGATTCCAAGACTGGATGTGGCATGCTGAAGGACGATCATGCACTGACACAGGTTGAGAAGACAAGCGAGGCAGGAATTCTACTTTGGAAGAAAAAAGATCTAGGGCAATTCTGCCGGTAATGAGGTAGCAACATTAAGACCAATCACCTCTTCATCTGGAGCGTGGCTTCCTCTGAGATGGACCTCGGGGCTGCTTCCATTTGTAAAAAAGAGGCAGTGATATCTTGGATCTAGAGAAATATCTCAGAGCTCACGCTGAGTCAAGATACAAAGGTGCAGTGTTACCCCAGTGACTTGGAGATGAAACTAACATCCTAAGAAGCTAATTCAAGAATTTGCTTCCACTGTCAATCCAGCTGTGAGAACAGGGAGATGATGGTGTGTAGTCTAAGGTTGGGCTTCACCACTCGGTAAAATCCACAGTATTTTCTTACTGTCAAGTTTTATATAAAACATGTATCATTATATTATTATCATTTCTACCAATGACCACCACAGACAACTTTTTTCATGGCACTCACAACTATATAATTGTGGTTTTCAAAGTTCACGCCTGGGCAGTGGTGGAGCACACTTTTAATTCCAGCACTTGGGAGGCAGAGGCAGGCGGATCTCTGTGAGTTCGAGGTCAGCCTGGTCTAGGAGAGCTAGTTTCAGGACAGGCTCCAAAGCTACAGTGAAACCCTGTTTCAAACACCACCCCCCCCACACCCAAAAGAAAAAAAGAAAAACGGAAGTGTTAGGAATTTTTCCTAATGCGAGCTCTCTGCCAATGCAAAAATCTCAATCAAGCCAAATCACAACAAGCCAAATTAAGAAATATCCAGGTTTAATGGGATTCCTGCACTCTTGAGTGGCCCTGAGGGGGAACCGGGAGTCTGCGAATGTGACCACAAACTGGGGGAGAGGAAAGAGACCATGGAAACAGTTTAAGTAGTCTAGGGGAGTGGTCAAGATTTTGGTGGACTTGTCTTGACACTCTTCCAGGGAGGGGTCAAGGCTCGGCGAGCACAAGGACTGGGCCTCCAAAGATGGAGGCCAGAGAATGGGACTTGGCACTTACACGAAGGGCTGATGAGATGGCTCAGCAGGTGATGATGCTTGCCACCAAGCCTGGTGACCTGAGCTCAGTCTCTGGAAACCATGTGGTAGGAAAGAGCTGACTCCCCAAAGCTGTCCTCTGACCTCCACGTGTGTACCATGGGATGCATGCATGTATATTAAACACACACACACACACACACACATACAAACACACACACATACACACACACGAGAGAGAATAATAAATAAAACAATTTTTTTTAAAAAAAATGAAAGTCTCCATAAATGAAACAAATTCCACTATTGGTTTTGCATTGTTGAATATTGCCAGTGTCTAAGACAATGTCTGACAATGTGACCTTTAAGAAATATTTATTAAAGAATGACCACTGAAATTATTTTCTTAGGAAGGCAGGTTGGAGGAGTATAACATGGGAAGATAACAATAATATAGTCAATTCCTCACTTCAGAGACGCTGTGCAGCCCAGCCTGGAATGAGGAGGAGACAGAAAATTGCTCACATCTCTGTGGGTTCAGAGCCCCTGAGGTTAACTGGCAGGGTTGCTATGGCGCACTCGCCCCAGCTTCCTCCTCTGAAAACGTCCTTTAGCGCTGAGCAGCCAATCTCACTTGGTGAATGAAAACTGCTGGCCCAGGATGCTGGCCCTTGTGACAGGCTGAGTCTCATCCAGGTTCCACATTTAGTGGGACGCAGATGTCAATCTCCGAAACTTAAGGACACAGACTGGGACGATTCGTAATCGCCTCTGAAAATATGTTCTACGGGCTCCATAAATACCACCTCCAGACACGCTCCAAAACTAAATCCGGGCTCCATCAATACCACCTCCAGACACGCTCCGCTCCAAAACTAAATCCCCGCCTCATTTGTTTTCTGAACACCTGCTCCTCCACTGAGCAACTGCTGCACAAAAGCCTCTCCCCTGTCGTCGTCTCTGGGGGAAATGCTGGCCACAGCAACCGCATGCCGGAGTGTGGGGGGGGGGTGGGGGGAGACACGGACGAACACCGCCTTACAGGCAAGACCGATGCAGCAGGCAGCCTAACACTGAGTCACGCACTAGGATAAGGTCCGAGGTGAACAGGTGCTTGACTAACTTGAACTCCACAGACAGTGACATTACAGCACCGACGGGTGTTGGCCACGGTGATCTCATTTTAAACTGCTGTCCTTGTTTTCTGGTTAGATTTTCTTACATTCTGCTCAAAATGCCAGACTACAGAAGGACCGTGGGCCGTGGGTGCCAGGTCAGAGACAGCCAGACCTGTCAGAAAACACAGAAACTGGCCTGTGATCAAACACTAGAGCTTCAAAGGCCGGTCTGCCCCTCCACCACACCCCTGTAGGCGAGGAGGGAAAGGAAATGACCGTACCCTGAGGCCCTTTATCCTGAGGCTCCCAAGTTAAAGCCAGAGTTTGGAGAACAAAATCACGGAGGTCCTAGGACCCATTTCTACCCACAAACCCAAGAGCATATTTTCTGTCAAACAGAAATAAGAATTCCTAAAAAAGAAGAAAAAGTGAAGTGGACAGGAAGGAACTCCGGGGGTCCTCAGACAGATGACCACAGAGGGGGCTTCAGAAGAATTTAGCTTCCCGAGGGGGTGGTGGCAAACACTTGTAATCCCAGCACGGGAAGGCAGAGGCCAGCCTGGTCTACAGAGCAAGTTCCAGGATAGCCAGGGCTATACAGAGAAACCCTGTCTTGAAAAGGAGGAGGAGGGGGTGGAAAGAAAGAAGGGGGAGGGGAGGAAAATGGCAACAGGACAACTATAATGGCAAAGATGAGGAAGAAGAGCGACCAAGTTGGTTTTGAACTCTCCTTTGACTTCCCGGTGTCTGCTTTGGTCAGTCTTTGATAGCTTCCGAAGCTCCCTGAGCAGCAGTGGCCTCACTTACACAGTAAAGCCAACAAGCCGTGATCGCATAGTGTTGTTGGCATCTGTGAAATACGTGGGCTGAGCCCGGTGGTAGCGCTCGCCTCGGGAGGCAGAGGCAGGCGGATCTCTCTGTGAGATCCTGTAGATCTTGTAGACCAGCCTGGTCTACAAGAGCCAGTTCCAGGACAGGCTTCAAAGCTACAGAGAAACCCTGTCTCAAAATAAATTAATTAATTAATTAATTAATAAATAGCAAAAACAAACAAAAACCCCATGAGCTGTCTTCCCCCTAACAAATCCGCACTAGCTAACAATAAAGTAAAGGAAGCCACAGAAGCCAATGTGACTAAGAATCAGGTTCTGTGTCCCTTACCCTCTCTTAGTCCAGCAGAGAATATGCCAGACCTAAGATCTAAAAGCCCCTTCAGCGAGCTCCTGTGAAGAAGAAATACACAGAAATAGCAACTGGGAAGTTGCGGAGAGTCAGAACTAATAAATGGGCCCTTTTCATGATGGAGTTCTGAAGGTTTTAGAAACAGCTGAGCTATTTCCCACTGACATTAAAGAGAAGAGCTAGAATAAGGAGTGTCTGAGTCTTCCTACCAAGAGTTACTTAACTCCCTTGTCAGCCTGGAAACTGCAGAGCACATGACAAGGACAGTACAAGTGTCGTGCTTGGACCATTGCAAGGTCCATGCCCTTCCCACCTCCTCGCTGTCGGCACTCTAAGCAGACGTCTCATCAGGAAGGCTGTTAGTGTGGGCTGGAGACATGAGTTAGCAGTCCTGTGCAAATCTGAGATGAGGACGGAGCTCCGCATACACACGGTGCTAGCCCCATGTGGCTCGCAGAAGTTAAGAGGTGATATTGCTCTAAAAATAATAACCACCTGGAGCACAGAAATGATAACAAAGGCCAGGAAGTGAGAGCCACGAAAGCCAGGATAGGGTTACCTCAAGGGCTGGTGGGGCTGTGGTCTGGACGGCAAACAAGGGAGGGGCTTTTGGGCTGGCCCAGGTTCATTTCTTGATGGAGGGTGTTCACTTAGTAATTATTTCTTGTATGTGCATTGTGCTTTCTGTCTGTATATTAGATTTCATAATTCTCAAAGACAAAAACAAAACATCTTGATGTTTGAAAATAACATCTTGATATAGATCTTAGCGCTACATATTCAGATGTCATTGTCCTTAGTTGATGTCTGCTCCCTCGCACCCCCATGCATTGGTATTCTGGAAGGTGGATTTCTGAGGAGCCATGACTACACTGCTCTTAAATAGTCTAGTCCAAACAATGTATTAGAGAATATTTTATTTCTTTTTTGTCTCATTGAGAATATTTTTTTCATTTTGTGTGTATATGTGTATCCATGTACATACCTATGTGTTTCCATGTTCATGTGTGTACCTGTGTGTGTCAATGCCAATGTCATCCTCAGGCATCATTCCAACTACCTTGTTGTTATTATTTTCCAAGACTTATTTTTAATCATATGTGAAGCAGGTACCTGGGGAGACCAGAATAGGCTATCAGAAGCCCTGGAGCTGAAGCTACAGGCAGTTGTGAACCACCCCACCCCACCCCCACCCCTGCCAAGTCAGTTCTGAGAACCAAACAAGTTCTCTGCAAGAACAGTACATGGTCTTTTTTTTTTTTTTTTGTTTTTTTTTTTTTGTTTTTCGAGACAGGGTTTCTCTGTGGCTTTGGAGCCTGGGCTGGAACTAACTCTTGTAGATCAGGCTGGTCTCAAACTCACAAAGATCCGCCTGCCTCTGCCTCCTGAGTGCTGGGATTAAAGGCGTGCGCCATCACTGCCCGGCCAGTGCATGGTCTTAAGCACAGAGCCTCCTTTCCATCCCCCTCATTGGCCTGTAGCTTGCAGAAGAGACTAGGCTGGCTGGCCAGCAAGCCATAGGGATCACCCTTTCTCTGTCTCTTGGCACTGAGATTACAAGAATGAGCCAGCCAGCATGCTCGGGAAGTGGGTTCAAGGATTTTTCTGTGTAGCCCTGACTGTCCTGGAACTTGCTCTGTACACCAGGCTGGCCTCGAACTCAGAGAAAGGTTCTCCTGCCTCTGCCTCCTGAATGCTGGGTTTAAAGATGTGCGCCACCATCACTCACAGCTATATCTGGCTTTTAAAATGTAGGTTCTGGGGATAAACTCAGGTCCTCCTGCTTGTGTAACGTGCATCTGACTGAGCTACTCCTCCAGGCCCTGGGAAGCATTTTAATACGAGAGCATACTCGGAGTATTTTTTACATATTTGGCAACTCTGGAGTCAGAATTCAAGGAGGCAACACAAGATAATAAGAAAGTTCTCCAAGCAGGCAGGCTGCCTTCACAAGTCAAAGAAAGGGGGCTCAGATGGGTTTCTGAAACCACAGGAGGAAAATACAAAATTATAAAGCGCTCTTAAGAACTCTGTTGTTCAAACTGAGGGCAGAGCAGAGCCTGAGGGCTTGGGTAAAGGAGCCCCCACCCCCATATTTGGGCATCTGAGTGACTCATCCAGAAAGCTATCCACTGCGTGCAGCAAAGAGGAAATGAATCATGGAAGTTCTGACCTTTGCCCTTGTCGTTCTGCACAGGGAAACCACCCACAGACGTCTCAGCCGTGCTAGAGAAGGGGCAGTCAAACAAGGCACACACAGAAATGATGTAAATGCATTGGCAGGGAGAGCCAGAGACTCGGGTCAGGAGAGACGCGCTCAGGGCTTGCAAATACACTCATTTTATGACACAGAAAACAGAGCCCATACACGCTGGCACCAGCGACAGTTCTGAGTTGCCCAGTGTCCCGATGTCTTGTGCGGTAGACTGAACTTCTCACACTCCTAGCTGGGGTGGGGGTGGGGCAGCACGGAGGAGAACAGTGACCTTTCGATTTCCATCTCCCTTCTGGCATTTTGAGAATTTGCTTGGCTTGCTTAGAGGAAGTCCACTGAACTCACGCCAGCGTGCAAGTGGGAAGGCATCTGATCCACAGGCTCAAAAGATGGAATCCCAGAGCCTTCCCCCTGAGGAGGCCAAGAGCTTCCAGTAACCAAGTAAGCGCATTAATGCTACCTCATGAGGAAGCCGACATGGGCATGGTCTTAAACAAAAGCGGAATGAATGTCTTCCAGACGCTCATAGGGAAGCCAGATACAGTTGGTCTAAAAAGCATAGGCTGAGAGTACACACGGAGTGGCGACCAGAAGGACAGTTTTTAATTGTCGCTTCCCTGCTGGTGTCCTCCCTGCTTGCCTGCATTTGAGTCCCTTTGTGTCTGTGTGGAGGTGAGAACGCCCCACTTCTCTGCTTCCCACCTCATCTTAGAGAATGGTTTACCACATGTTAGAGAGTTCAGAAGCACTTCCTCCACCCGAGGTGGGTTTCTAATGTAACTCCTCTCCTCATCTGGGTCTACAAACAGCAGCTCAGCTTCCCAAACTCCTCGTTATAAAAGAAGACCCCATCCTTCTTCAGTCTCGCAGTTACAGGAGTGGGAGGTGGGCGCTCGTACGCCCCCACAGCTCCGTTCCCAGCCCTCTTCTGTGTTCGGACCCCAGGGCCACTGGGTATTAGATGATACTCCAGCCTTTTCTGGAAGAAGCCTGGAGCCGACCTTCGAGGCATTCCTCTCTTCCATCCCTGCTGCCCTCACCGAATACTTCGCAATTCTTCTTACTCCTCCGGTAACAGTCTACTTGCTTAAGTTAGACAGGACAGAGAGGTCGTTTCCAGTTAGATGGGCACCGTTCATTGGTCTTCACCCTCAGCATTTATCACCAGTATGGAAATTATTCCGCCTTCTGTCAGTCACAGCACAGAATTACAGTAAGCTCTTGTCAGCAGCCTGGGGGACAGAGGTACAGCCTCACCTAAGAGTTCTTTTTTTGTTTTTTTTTTTTGTTTGTTTGTTTGTTTTTCAAGACAGGGTTTCTCTGTGGCTTTGGAGCCTGTCCTGGAACCAGCTCTTGTAGACCAGGCTGGTCTCGAGCATCCTTTGGGTATACACCCAAAAGTGGTATTGCTGGGTCTTGAGCTCAGGACCTTCAGAAGAGCAGGCAGTGCTCTTAACCACTGAGCATTCCCCCTGGCATCTTCAGGAGTTCCTTGAATCTCTCAAAGATCTCAACACAGATTCATGAGTTTTATGCAGAAAAGAACCCCAGAACTAGCCAGGATGAGGCCGAATTGAGGCTTAATAGAGACATTTTATATTTTATTTTTGGGGATTGTTTTGTTTTGTTGTTGTTTGTTTTTCAAGTCAGTATTATTCTGTATAGCCTGGGCTGTCCTGGAACTCGCTCTATAGACCAGGTTGACCTTGAATTCAGCCAAGCTCAACCGCTTCTGCCTCCTGTCCTGAGTGCTGGGTGGTGGGTGTGTCACCACCCCCCGACGATTTTAATAAAGACATTAAACATGGGTTAAGAGAGAGACACCAGAAGGAAAGACACATATGGCTTCTCCAAGAGGGAGCTGCATCTTATTTTCCTAGTAATGTTCATACGAAGGACTTGGATGGGGTTTGAAGTTAGCATCTTTAAAGGGTTGCTAGGAAACCTAGGAGAAGTCGCTCACCTGTGGTTCCTGAGGGACACCTGTTGGGATGAGAACTGATAAAAGTCTAGATCACTGGTCCTCAACCTTCCCAATGTGTGACCCTTTAATACAGTTCCTCATTCTGTGGTGACCACAACCATAGAATTACTTCAATGCTACTCCGTAACTGTAATTTTGCTACTGTTATGAATTGTAATGTAAATATCTGATATACAACCCCTGTGAAGGAGTCTTTTGAGCCCTCAAAGGGGTCACAGCCTGGTTGAGTGTTGAGAACCACTGGTCTAGATCGTGGGAATACAGGAAGGCAGGCTGTATTTACTATAAATAAAGCTAACAGTGAGTCCCATGAAATGCATTACCCAAGGTCATATACTTCCGAGCTTTAAGTCCTGTTTATTGTGGCTTTAAAATAAAATATTTGTGTACGAAGCAAATATTATTTCTATGCTCACTCCAAGGTGAGGGACTCATTTTCCTGATAAAATTAACCTGCCTTTCTATCCTGCCTCAGTCCTTGGCTCACAGTTCAGTGACTTAAACACAATGTGTGTTCAACAAGACCAGTACCCTCTCTACCTCCTACAACCCTCTACCCCACTTCTGTAATATTTTTTAATAGTGAAATAGTCTTTCTTTGCAATGATAGTCGTTCTTAGAGGCTGGAGTGCTTGCTAATAGGCACAAAACCCTGGGTTCCGTCACCAGCACTCTATAAATTGGGCACGGTGGCACATAACCTGCAGTTCACATACTCGGGTCCAGGCAGGAGGATTAGAAGTTCAAGGTCATCCTCCAGTACAGGCTCAGTTCAGAACAAACTGGAGTATGTGAAACCCTGGCTCAAAAGAAAAATTTTTAATTAACTATCATCTATTCCATGTTTTCTGGTCATTTTTTTTGAGACAGCCCTAGCTGTCCAGGAAGAAGCTAGGTTTTATAAACAGGCTAACCTTGAACTCACAGAGGTCCGCCTAACTCTGTCTCCTAAGGGATGGGATTAGCACTCGGGAGATGAGGCAGGTCACTACCTGACCCTTTATTTTTGTTGGTTTTGTTTTATGAGCATCAGCCTTTCTAATCTCCTGGTAATCATATTAGATAAATACTACTTATATCCCTCCTAAGAGGTGAGCAATCATGAGTTAACTTACATAACTTACCCTAAATCAGTCCAATTAGTGGAGAAACCAGGATTCAAAGCCCAGGGCTATTCACCTTCAGGTTCTCAAGTTTTTAAGCACACACTGTGGGCCCCAGGAACCAGAGCAGATGTGTTAGCAATCGTTTGTGTATTTGTTACCACCTCAATTTCTGTCCCCTTTTTTTGTTTCTGAGGACATAATAATCACAGTAGAATGCATATGGGGAAAATACAAATCTTGTTCCCATTGTGAGAGTCAAAGTTATATTTTTTAGTTTTAATTACTATTAAAGAGATCCATGAAACAAAAATGTCTCTGCAAACTCCTTACCCAAGGACAGACCGTTCCTGAAATTCTGGAGGCTGTTGTTTATGGGAGATAACAAGCCACATGTTTTCACTCCCCTAAACAACTTTGTTTGACCTATCTGTACTGGATATGCTTGATCACGTGTGGGCAGGAGCTACGTGGGCAGGAAATATGTCAGGATGTATGCTTGGCCCTGATTGGACCTGATGGAAAACGTGAATTGTGAGTTTGGCCTTCTTGCGTTCCTGTAAGATGTGATTCAGGTACATTTGCCATGTATGGGCCTGGCAAGAAGCCATCTATTTGGCCAGTATTTAAATAAAGACTACTTTAAATTTGGTTTAAAGTCTTATTCTTGAACTGTGGGATTAACACCATGTCATCTATACTTTTTTTTTTATTTCTTTCTTTTGATTAAGAAATGAAAAAGGAGGAAAGAGAGCAGCCAACGTTCTAACAGCTTCTAACCTATTTCCTTGCTCCCCGGTATAGGAAATGTGACCTTTGAGCACAGATTGATCTTTAAAGCTTGACCAATAAAAGCTCCATCCAAACATCTCATGGAGCACACACTGAAAGGGGCCAGTTTAGCTCTGGTTTTCACTTAGAATTCATCTTCTGACCTTCTGTTGTGAACAGCAGTCAAGACAGTGATGCCATCCTCCGCCAGCATTTTAACTTGAACAACGGATGAGCAATTTTCACAGCAGCCCCCAAAGCATTAGGATTGTGACACTTGCCATCCAGAAGTCCCAAAGCATAGGACAGTCTGTGTTTAATAAACATGTGCTCCCCATAGTGGGTTGCCAGGCAGTGCAGTTGGTGTGTTTATTCAGGAATGTCATTTTATTCGCATCTGAGCAGCTAGGGCTGGGTTACCACACAGTGATTAGCGTGGTGCACCTTTGCAAGGATGTTCACCCGTAGCCCATTCCCCACACACCAGAAAAGGAAAACTCTCTGAGATATCGGGGAATGAGGAGCACAGCTGGCCCTTCGCTGGCCACGCAGGGGACAATGTGCCAAGGTAAGCCATTGTGACAGACATAAAAAAAAAAAGCTCTCTGATCCAGAATTATTACGGAACCAAGTGACATGAACCCTCTAGGCCTTCTACATCCCAGATTGCTGAATCAAGGGATCTCTTTCCAAATCAACACCAATGGGAAATTACTGAGGAACACTGGATAATCTCGCCACAAACACTGATGGTGACTCTTACGGTATCTCAACCCACTGGAGGTCATGGACAACACAGAAGGGCACCACAACTTGTCCAGATGAAGTTTCATCATTAGGAATGTATACAGTTGCCTCCTGACTGAAACTGAAAACCCACCAGGGATGTAGAGAGTGCTGAGCAGCGACCCATTCTGAGCCTTATCAGTAAGGGTCAGACTAGAATGCAAAACAAATTTCACCATAGAACAAGTCATAAGAAATAAAACGGGTAGGGCGGTAAGAGAAGGCCAAGTAGCGAATATCCCGCACAGAACCTACAGAGGACAGGAGGAGAGAATACAGAAGCTGACAGGAAATCAAGAAGAAAACTGTGGGAAAACTCGAAAGTGCCTGGAGGGAAAGCCAGGTTGTAGTGGGCGGCAGAAAGGCATTGCTAACATCCTGCCTGCCGAGGTCTGAATGGAAGAACCAAGAGTGTGTTCTGATCCTGAGGAAAGGAAGGGCTCCTGGACCGGGAGGCTGTGTGGAGCAGCCTCAGATAGGATCAGCCTCTCTGACATCATAACGCTGAGCCAGTGGTGATGACTGCACTGTACCACAACGATAAGGATTTATTTTATTTCTCCATGGGAAGACTTTATTTATGTTCTTCTGAGGTAATCTGTAGCAAACGTTACTCCCACATGCTCTCATTTTATGAGGAGACGTAGCAAGTGTGATTTAGCCTTGCCAGGACACACAGAGTGGGGGGAGAGAACAGGCAAGGGTGGCATGGAGTGACTCAGACAGTGACACCTGCAAGCCTGGACAGTAGCATTCATCTCAGCTCTTCCACACACTGACAGCTCTGGGGACCTGGCTGCCTTCAGAGCTAGGAGATCAACAAGGCCAACAGCTGCCCCTCCTCTCCGGCGATGACCTCAGTCTCTCTGTGCTGGATAAAGAACTTTACTTTCTTCCTAAACACCTTACCTCCCATCCCTCGTCCTAACTTCCATTTTCTTTCTTTCCGACATGGAGACAGTGGTGCAATTTCTGGCTTTTCTACTTAGAAAAACAAACAAATAAAACAAACATCCCGCTTGATGTTTCCGCTTAGCTGTTAAATATCTCTGACTTAGGTCAAATGTCAACACGTATTCTCTGAGACGCTCCCACCAAATTGAAAAACAAACGAACAAACCCCCCTCAACTCGACGTGCTCCCCAAACCCCACTCAACTCGACGTGCTCCCCATTTCATTGAGCAGCAACCCCATCCTCTTCCAAGCTAGACGCTTTGCTTGTGACACACAGCCAGCCCTCCAGAAAACGCACCTGGTGTTCATTGAGAGCACACTCAGACCGTCTGTCACCTGGGTCGTGGCACTAGCCTCCTACCTGGTCTTCTTCCTTCTGCTCGTGGTGTCTCCTCCAGACACCAAACTCCAAAAACATTTCAGCTCAGACTCTCCAGTAACGTCAGCTAGAGAAAAGTTACTTTTTAAAAAAATTTTCGTCAAAAAGGATTTATTTTGTGTGTTTGGGCACATACTCTTGCACACGTGTAGAGGCCATAAGATAACCTGCCAGAAGTAGTTCCTTCCATCGCGTGGGTTGCAGGGATCAAAATGAGGTCATCGGGCTGAAGGTAAGCATCTTTAACCACTGAGCCATCCCACCAGCCCTCAAGTTCTTAGGATGGCCTTAAAGGTCCTCCACATTCACTCCACCACTCTGAACCTCTCCTGCCCCATCTCTTTTTCTTCCCTGCTTCCTTCCTCCTCTCTAACCATTGGCTTCCTTTCCAACCCCAAATGCTCAGATATATCTCATTTCGCTAGACTAAGGGGATAAGAACAAAAGCCACTGTAAATTTTTAGTATAAACATGTTCTAAATATTATGTGACGCTTACATTAACAATTCTGTATTGTTTATGGGAAATCCATCTTTAACTGGGCATCCTGTATTTTATCTGGCAAGCCCCAGCATGCCCCCGCCCCTCCTGCCAAACGGGCACCTCTGACCCTTTACCTTTAGACCTGTTTCTGCTCTGTGGCGTATCCTTCTTACATTCACGTGACTTACTCTCTCATCTATGTACGTCGTCTGCTCAAACGTCATCTTCTTGGTGGAAGACTAAATAAAATCAAATGCCCCCTGTCTCTAAACATGCTTCTCCAAACATAAATTATATATGTGTTCTGGAACTCAGCCAGCCAAGGGGTAGAAATAAACCCACAAGGGCAGGGTCAGGTTTCTGTCCATCTGCTTTGTATGTTGCTATAAACCCAGCACCTAGAGCATTATGTGGTAATAGCAAACCATCAATGAATGTTTGTTGAGTGAATGAATGAACAAGCCTCCTAGAGCTTTTGGTTAAATCTATAATAACAAATTTTTCTGCTTCAATGATTTTAATCTGTATTCTCCAACCATTTTGCAATGACTTCACAACAACAGCTTCGGATAAATCATCATTTTTGGTTGCTGACAATGAGAATTGTCTCATTTGATGCTATTTTTAAATACTTTAAACCCCAAACTTCATAAAAGGCTATAGTTAACATACTTTAATGCTTTTTCTTATATACAAAATACTTCGATTGCATGAATCCATATGAAGGCCTTGGGTTGCACAGAATCAGATCCTAGGGCAACAGCTAGTTTTCACAATGGAAAAATTCAGGTCCCGTGATAATAATTATATTTGTCAAGTGTCGGGGACCGTTGCCCCAACATAGAAACTGAAGCTTTTCCCCAAATGTGTGCTCGGAGACGCACGGAAAGAAACAAGCTTTCACACCATCACAGTTTAAAAGGCTTCTCTTATTTTTCAGCGAGGCCTTGTATTTATTCTATTTCCCTAAAATTCTTCCTGCTCTCTAAGGCTCTCTTAAAACCACTTCTCTCTCACTGCTTTCTAAACTCTCTCTTCTCTGCAAACTGCTCCCTGCCCTTTTTTCTCCTGCTCTGCTATATTCCTAATTATCCCTTTCTTTCTCTGTTGTTTTTCCCTCTCTTCCTTTGAGGGACTGATTCATATCTTGGCATTTCTCTCAGCATCCACACTGGCATTCACACCTCAGCCAGGAGAGATAGCTACCTTCCTGGGGCAATCTATAAATGAATCAGAGAAGCTGGAGCAAAAACCTCGGCTATTGTCTTTCTAAATAGTCGGGCGCCGGGTATGAAATCATGGCATCCCCTGGCTAGCAGGTATCAGAGCCCTCAGTCAAGACAGTAATGCTCAACCCAGAATAATTAAGCAATGTCCATTGGATATCCACCTGGCTCCAAACATCCTCTTTATTGTGGTGAACAGCCTGTGAAATGGACTGTAGAGGATAAAACCATGACATCATATGTGTCATGGGTGTACATGGCTTTAAGAGGCAAATTCCCTGCACCACATCCTGAAGGAAGCAAACCCAGTTTATTGAACCAATGGTTTTACTATCATTGGTGTGGATACCAAAGCATGCGGAAAGTGTACGTTTCTTTCAGGTGTGTTCATATCAAAGCACAAGGCAAGTGTTGAGAATGAGAAACTACAGACCTCATCTCCAATCATATTTGGGAAAGAGTGTGTGAGTGACCCTGGGGAGCAGCTGGCAAACACAGCTGTGCCTCCGACCTAAGGCCGCAGCAGTGATCCTCGGCCTCAGCCTTGCCCTGGAATCTCTGGAGCCCTGGAATTTCTTATCCGTTTGTAGCTTAGCTTCCAGTACAATTCGCTGGATGGGAGTGTACCCCAGACCGCAGCATTTCCTTTCAAACTCCCCAGATGAATCCAATGACAACCTAGCCTGAAATGACTATTTCTTACGTCTAAAAGCAAAACAGGAAAACTGCAGAGTGAAATCGCAAGCCCCCTTCCTCTTCCAGGCTTCAGGCTGGAGCTCCTCTCCAGAATACAGTGAAGTAGATGAGGCTGAAGGAGGGGGAAGCCTCTCAGATTTTTATCTAAAACCAATGCATATTGTTTGAGGGTTAGTCAGCCACCCTGGGAAACTCCCCAGTTCAAGGCAGCGCTGCAGTGATGCTCAAGCACCATTTCCACCGCAGAAATAATAAGTGACAATGCGAGCTTTATTCGCACCCAACACACCAGTAGGCTTCAAAGGGAAAAAAATCAACATTTACAGTTTAATTACTATTTATTCTCGGTATTCAAATCATCTTTCTTTGACTCCCCCAACCACTACACCAAATGCTTGGAGGGGGATTTAATCACTTGATTTAATTTTTCCCCAAACAATAGAAAGTTATCATTATGACAGCAACGCTGAACTAAAATAATTAAACAAATGCTGAAGAAATTATATGAAGGATAATTGCTTTGGACATTTTTCAAAACCACTTCTAAGATAAAACAGTTCATTTTAAAGATAGTAATTTAGGGGTTAAAGAGACTAATTTCTGTTTCTTCTTTAAAAATCCAGTGTGTGTGTGTGTGTGTGTGTGTGTGTGTGTGTGTATGTGTCTGTGTGTGCATGCATACACATGCACATATGTGTGATATGCATGCATGTGCATGAGTACATGTGCCCACACAGGCAAGCATGGATATTCCACTGCACATCTGTGAAGATCAGAGGACATCTTTCAGGAGCCAGCCTTCTCCTTCCACCGTGGTTTCCAGGATTGAACTCAGGTTGTCAGACTTTTATGGCAAATACCTTTACCTGTGGAGACAGCCCACCAGCCATTTTGTTTTGTTCAGATGAGACTGCACTACGTGTCTTAAGCTGGTCAGCCTCAAACTCAAGATCCCTTTACCTCTGCCTCCTGTGTGCTGGGACCACAGCCATGTGCCGCTATGAGCACACACACCCTTTTTTTGCGGGGGGGTGAGGGGGACAGATACTATGCCTTCAAAATCATAGCCCATTTCAATTCCAAGTTCTCAACAGTGGTACGTCGGGTGGCACTCCCATTGTAGACAGTGCCAACCATGTCTGGACGCTCAAGCGACCATAGTCCCGAAAGCTTCTGTACTGTTTTAGCAAAGATTTTCTAGCTATGTCACATAGAGCCTGGGCTTCATAACAAATGACACACACTGAGGACTTTCGACCCCTTTCATGTTTGTTTCTGTGGCTGAAGGAAACTCTAGCGCAGCCTTTTTCCGCACTATCACAATTCACAAAGCTTGTCATTGGCCATAAAGAAAGAATGCTGTTCAGCGGCCTTCTCGGTACTCGCTGGAGGCTGATGGCAGTGGTCCTCATCAAATACCTGCCCCTGAAGAAATGCTCCGACTTTGTCCGTGATATTTGTTGGCCGTGCTCACATGAGTCCCTCCTTCCACCTTTGTTAACTGCAGTATTTGAAAAACACAAGTCCTGCCTCACACACATCTGTAAGAAACCTTAGACCTTGTCGTGGTCACAGTACTTGGGACACATGGTCCCAGCATCACACAGGTTCCTACAGTAGCAGTAGTCTCTTAAGCTGCGCAGAGGACACCACGGCAGGCGTTGATTCTACAGTAGCCACGCTTGAGTTGATGCTCTTCTTTCAACAACCTATCCAACAGGACATGTTCATTTTGAACCTAAGTCAACATCCCATAATATCCAGAGGCAATCCAGGCAATCTTTAGCTCAGCCCCTCTCCACAGACTCTTTGACGTTACATTATTTCTTAATCACCTTCAGCCATTGGTAAATACGCTGCTTTCTCCAAATCAAACAGAAGACTCCCTGTTCTCCAGTTAGTGGGGAAGGTCAGCAGAAGTGAAGAAAAGATTTTTATTTATGCCACGAGGCAATACATCGTGACCCTCACCCCAGCTTCCGAGAAGTCAAATCAAATAACCAGAAAAGGTGTCGAGTTCATCGCAGAGTGGATTTCAAGGACCCCGTTATCAGTTTTGTCATTTACCAAATGCGCTGGAGTGTAGTCACAGTGCACTGTGCAAATACACCATTTACTTCCGTACGATGGCTCCGTCCTTTACTCTGCATGCTTGGCATTTTAAAGAAATTCTGCACATAGCAAACCTCTGATAAGATGACATGAAGAATTTCAGGTGAGAGTACTTCTCTCACCTGAAGGAGGCAATTGCCACGGCGGGGGGAGCAAAAGAAACCCCCAAAACTTCTGCTTTGAAATCTCCAGTGCACAGAAATCTAGAATAAGAATCCTTGCCGGGCGGTGGTGGTGCACACCTTTAACCCCAGCACTTGGAAGGCAGATCTCTGCGAGTTTGAGGCCAGCCTAGTTCCTGGAACAGAGCAAGTTCCAGGGCAACTCAAACTGTTACACAGAGAAAACCTGTCTCGAACAAAAAAAGAAAGAAAAAACAAAAAAGAATCAAGATTCCCTCCACACAGTCTGATCTCCCACAATGCACCACTTATCTCACTCCTTGCCATCTCCTGTCCCCACCCTGCAGGGCTTCCTCACTGCTCTTACCCCCTCCAGTCACCCCACCACCATGACACACTTACCCCGGCCTGAAGGCCTCTACCCATTGTTTTCTGTCCACCGGGAATCCTTCAGAAGCCCATGACTCCGTAAACAAACACCTGAAAGAGCCGTGATTTTACCCTCAGCTCCTGTAGGTTTGGGCTTGCCATGCTAGGATTCCCAGGGTTCCTGTATCCACGGCCACGGTAACCACTGCTTCGCTTGACCCTGAAATAGAATATGCTGGAGTTGCCGAATGAAAACATAGCTAAATGAGAAGAAGAGTTCTTTCTCTTCCCATCTATGCTTTATAAGCAAGGAAGCTCCTTACTCCGAGAGACAATTTCACCAGCATATTTTTAGTGTATGCGGGTCTTTTATTTGTGATTAGATACATATTTTGGCCAAGTGGCCTTACATGCAATCGCATTGCTGAGCGACTGTCACCACCATCCATCTCCAAAATTTTCCACTCTCACACACTAAAATTTGAACCCATTGAACAGTTACGGCACACTCCTCCCGACTCCTGGCCCCCACTGTCCTACCACTTAGCTCTGTGGATTTTCATGCCCTAGGAAGCTCACATAAAAGGATTCCTACAATTTTTTTTCCTTTCGTCTGGCTGATTTCATTTTATATGTCCTCAAGATTTATCCATATTATAGCGTATATCAGAATTTCATTTCTTCTTAAGCCTATATAATAACCCAATGCATATGAATACCATATTCTGTGTATCCATTCATCTGCCACGTTTGAGTGGCTCCTGCTTTTCACCTGTTGTGAATAATATTACCGGGAACACTGGGGTATGAACATCCATTCTAGTCCCGGATTTCAGTGGTAAGGAACTGCTGGGTCATATGGTAACTCCATGTTATAGGGATTGGCACGCTTTTGTCATGGTGACCGAACTATGTTACATTTACAGTACCACATGCATACGTTTTTACATTATAGAAAGACATGAAGAACCTAAAACGTGGGCTCTGGCTGATTGATACTGTGTTGTTTTTAAGCAAGCCTTAATTTCACCCATAGGTTACCAAGGGATGGCAAAAGCAAAACCTTGTCACAAATTCTGAACTTGCTTCAGAACTTTAGGCTTTAGGTTGCGAGCTTCAAACAGTCGTGCATGCTTTTCTTTGGTCTCCATCCCTTTCTCTCTCTCTCTCTCTCTCTCTCTCTCTCTCTCTCTCTCTCTCTCTCTCTCTCCTCTTCTCCTCTCTCTCTCTCTCTCTTTCTTTCTCTTCCTTGTTTTATTTTAAGAAAGTGACTTTGAGGCAAATTATCAAAAAGAGGAATTCATTTGCCCTTTGAAGTTTCTGCTCAACAACCCCCGCTTCCCATCTCCCTGGGAGCCAGATAGAATTCCCATCATTTATTAAAACAAACAAAAAAATGTTCAGAAGTTTCCATAGTGGCTTGCCATTGAGCGCTCATGAATGGGCCTTTTGAAACCTTGAGGAGTGCTCTCTCCCCTCCCCCAGTTATCTGTCACTCTGATCAATCTTCCATCGGCCCACAATTAATTGAATGCAAGTTTAAGTGCTCGATGCCACACTGACTGTGTCCAGCTCAGCCTTGGTGCGGGAGGAGTGGGATGCTAATGAAATCACAGTTGGTACTCAGACTGAACTAAAGCCGTGGTTCTCACCCTTCCTATCCTGCGACCCTCTAACACAGTTCCTCATGTTGTGCTGCTCCCAACCACAAAACCAACCACAAAATTAATATTGTTGCTACTTCATCACTGTAATTGTTCTACTGTTATGAACCATAATGTAAATGCCTGTGTTTTCTGATGGTCTTAGGTGACCCCTGTGGAAGGGCCATTCGATGCCCAAAGGGGTCGCGACCCACAGGTTGAGAACCACTGCACTAAAGCCATTCAGAAGGCTTTCAATGTCTAGTCCTCTCTTCTTCAACTCACCTCTCTCATGAAGGTCGTGTCCCAACATGCAGCCTGTAATTCTAGTCCATGGCATTATTCCCTTGTTTTGTGTATTTGCATTGTGTCATCCCAGCTACAGTGTAAACTTCTAGGAAGTTCTGGATGTTGTGGGGTTTTGTTCTGACATGTAATATAACACAACACTCATTTGATGGTCCAAAAAAAATACCTGTCAGGGCCAGAGAGATGACTCAGAGGTTAAGACCAGGTTGAATTCCCAGCACCTACACGGATGCTCATAGCTCTCTTAACTCCAGTTCCTGACACCCTCGTCCGTCCTCCACAGCAACCAAGCACACATGGGGTGCACATGCATATATGCAGGGGGAGAATATTCATGCACATAAAATTTAAATATAAAAATGGAACATGTTTTCTGTATTATGGCTTCACAATAAAACATTAAGCAGCAATCCCTCTCTCGCTTGGCTCAAATAAATCATACTTGAGTTTCACACATCTGTCAAGCATATGGCTGAGTAGTTTTGAGTATATTTCCATGAACGGAGAACAGGTCATAGGTACATTTCTCTTACCTTAAAAACAGATATCCAGAATACATGGTAGATTTTCATCACTTAATAAGAGATAGTAACAATATCCAACAGCACGTGGACCACAGATCTAAACCAACATTCACCAATGATGACGTAAAGACATCATCAGGTCAACACCCAAACATTCAGGCACCAACATTTAAGTCCACTGTACTCACGATCTGTGCCAAATATCTGTTAGTTACACTAAGCCAGGAGGGCAGTCAGGGAATGTTCCAACTTTTTCTTCAGGTGTGGTGGCTAGTTTTATGTCAACCTGACCAGCAAAAGTCATCTGAGAGGAGGGAACCTCAATTAAGCAAATGGCATCTTAAGCTTGGGCTGTAGAGCATTTTCTTAATGATTGATGGGGGAGGGCCCAGTCCAACATGGGTGGGTCAATCCCTGGGTTGATGGTTCTGGGTTTTATAATAATAAAGCAGGCTGAGCAAGCTAGAGGGAGCAAGCCATTAATCTGCTCTCCTCCATGACCTCTGCATCAGTTCCTGCCTCCAGGATCCTGCCCTGTTCCTGTCCTGATTTCCTTCAGTGATAAGCAGTGACATCACTGTTTACACTGTGAATGTGTAAGCCGAATAAACCCTTTCCTCCCCGTGCTGCTTTGGTCATGGTGTTTTATCATAGCAACAGTAAACCTACCTAAGTCACACAGGAAAAACTGAGAGCCAGTCCACCCCGTCCCGCCTGCCCCCAAGCCTCCTTAATGGCATCCCAACAGTACATATGAAGTACTATGAGAGATATCACCCAACTGGAACAGAACTATATTATTCATGCAAATCATGTCTCTATTGTCAACTGGGTCACCGGGAAAATAGGGACAAAGTGGGCCATCCAAGGCAAACTGAAAATCTGCCAGCGAATTAGATTCTCCCGCCTACTTCAAGTATCACTGATAGCAATGCTTTTGGTTAAGCAGCCACCCATTTGAAGTATTTGGATAATAAAGGATTCACTCTAGAGCTAGGCCAGGTGAGTTATAACTTACAGCTACTAAAAGGTTAACTGCAGAGAAACAGTCCTACAAATCGGAATGATTGCCAAGAGCGTGTGAGCACCAAGAAAATCAAGATGCGAATATTTAGCAACCAAGGAAAACATGTTCCCTTTTTAGTTCATCTTGCCCCTGACCTGGATCTGTCCCCACAGTTTACATCTCCCAAACGTTCCACCAGAGGAATCAAATCAGGGGGACATGAGTCAGGTTTCTGTCCGTTAGCATACCACGCGGGACTCTCCACACTGCCGCAGGAGTCAGCAGTCCTCTGGTTTAGGTTACGAAGCCGTTTCCGTGGACAGCCCTACTCTCCGTTCAGTCTTCACCAATGATAAATATTGAGCCTCTCCACTTTCCAGTGATCAGGGGTAAATGTTATCAGATACATACAGGTTTCTGTGGAAGCCAAGCTCATCGTTTCTCTTACATACAGAAGTAGACGTTAGGATGCTCTGGGTTCTGTGGGACACAGATCGATAGGAAACTACCCACCAGGATTTCAAAGTATCCGTCCTTCCTTGTATTCCTATACGCAAGTAACAGTATGCTACTGTTCCAGTAACTCCATGTTCTTGCCAGCGCTATAAAGTCGGTCTAATGGGCATCTCACTACTGCTTCACCTTTCACGTGCGTGATAACTAATGATATTGGCTATCTCTTTGAATGCTTATCTGATGTCTGTAAATCTTCATAGGTAAATGTTCATTTAAGCCTTTACTCTATGAGTTATTAACTGTTTTAGTCTTCGTCCTCTTATACTGTATTAGTGGGGAGGTGTGGTGTGTATGCGGTTGTGCCCATGCCAGAGAACAACCTTGTGGACTTAATTCTCCCTTTTTACATTTGTGTGGGTTTCAGGGCTTGACCCTGGATCAGCAGGCTTGCAAAGCCAGCGCCTTTATTCCTGAGCTATGGTATCCTTCCTAAATTAATTTTTGAGGTTAAAAATATATATCTGTGACCTGTTTCACAACAATGTAATTATATTTGATACTCCTGAACTGCACACTTTTGAAAACAAGATGGTGATTTTTTTGTTTTGTTTTGTATTTCTTCTTTTCTATCTGTGTATACCCGTTTGCTTCTTCTAAATTCTACAGAACAATGAGTTACACTGTGACGGTTATGTTGTAAGGTTTTTCACCACAATGTTCCTCATTTACATATATATATATATATATATATATATAATTTTCTGAATTACACTCTGTGAATCAAATTGCAGCAATTTGTGCTTTTCCAGGAAATCATTCAGGAAGCCAGCTGCTAATATATTAGAGACAAACATCTCCATCTCTGGGAAGGGAAGAGAACCAGGCCCAGGCCCAGCTAACGCAAGTCACCCTTGAAGTTCTCAAGGGCAAGGAGGCACCTGAGAGATTCTTAGTGAAGGGTGTGGTGAGATGGTCAAGATTATTGCTGCAGGGTTCTATGGGATGTGTGAGACAAGTACCAGCAGTGGGCCATAGCCAAAGTCTTGGTGCAGAGCACCAAGATAGCCAAGTGTCTCCAGCTGTCCTAGAACTTGCTCTGTCGACAAGGCTGGCCTCGAACTCATAGAGATCTGCCTGCCTATGTCTGCGAAATCTCATTCTCAGCTTCAAGGAGCTCATGCCTAGCTGGGGTGGCAAGACAGAGACAATGAAACAATGGTCAGCTGCGCAGAACCAGAGGTGAATGAGCGGACCATAGACAAAAGGAATTCCTGAAGGGCAAGAAGACAAGGGGGGCCCAGAAGGCAACATGGAGCCTCCAGGAACTGGGGGTGTTTTAGAGCAAATGTGCTATAGCTTGACTGACTAATAATGTCTTCCAGAAGCCATTTGCTTAGCATGCTCTACCACTGAGCAACAGTCTCAGCTTTGAGCATTCTATTATTTCAACAGAAAAGAGGCCAAGGCACAATAATAATAATAATGATAATAATAATATTTAAGTTTGTTGAAATTGGTTTACTGTTACTACATGTGAGATGCCTTACCTACGTCATCGATCTTGCTCCAGTGACTAACTGCATGAAGTCAAACTTCCTGAATCTAGTACCCAGGAAATGTTCTCAGGATTCTACCCATATGTGTCATTTCTCTCGTAATGTAGACATAACTATTTCAATTGAACCTTTTCTTTTGAACTAATTTTAAACTTATGTAAGTCTTCCAAAATACTAATATCCTTATATTCCTCACCTTGCTTCCCCTAAGGTATACAATACCATGCACTCCTCAAAGACAGGAAGTTACAATCATTGTATTATCATTAACAACAAAGCAGGCCTTCTAGATTTCACAGCTGTCTTCTGATACCCTTTTATCCAACCCAGGATCTCATATTGCATTTGCTGTAACTCCTTAGTCTCCTCCCGTGTGCCCCTCAGTGCTCCTGCTTTTTCTGACCTTGACACTTGACTATTACTGGAAAGTTATTTAGTCAGATATTCCTCAGTTTAGTTTTGCCTGTTCCCCTATGACTAGAACCAGCCTGCCTGTGTTGGGAGACACACACAGGAGAGGTATGCCCCTCTTTGTGTTATATCAGCTCCGTTTTTTTTTTATTTGTTTGTTTGGTTCGTTGGTTGGTTGGTTGGTTGGTTTGGTTTGGTTTTATTTTTATTTGTGACAGTTTTCTCGTGTAACAGTCCTGGTTGTCTGGGAACTCTATGTAGACCAGGCTGGCCTCAGACTCAGAGATCTGCCTGACTCCACCCACCTCCCAAGTCCTGGGATTAAAGGTGTGTGCCACCACCATCGGGCCATAGGTTCCATTTGTAAAACGAAGATTTGAAGTTCACAAACGGCTACAGAGCATGAGAAAACAAGCTTGCCTTTGACTCTGCCATTCACTGCCTTTGCGCTGGCACGGACAAGAAAGCATTTAGACTGGGATTTTGTGGTAGGCAGCGTGGGAGGCCTTGCAATGTCAGAGAGGCAAGTTGGGGCTCTATTCTGTGGGAATGGGGTAATTGTTTAAAAGATCTTGAGCCGGAGCTTAAGAATTCAAAAGCAGTGTTGGGAGGTGGTTAATCGGGCCACCAATTTAAAACTGGGCTTGAAAGGGAAAGGGTTAGTGGGGAAGGAAACCAGGAAGACTCTAATGAGTCAGCACAAATAGGAGGTAATGGGGGCCAGTTTTCCTCCAGGTATGTAGGTGTGGCCAAGGGAATGGTCACATCAGGACCAGCATTAGATTTTTAGGTTTTATTTGTTGTTTTTTGTTGTTGTTGTTGTTGTTTATTTTGTTTTTTTTTAGATAGGGTTTCGTTGTGTAGCCCTGACTGTCCTGGAACTCGCTCTGTAAACCAGGCTGACCTCAAACTCAGAGATCTGCCTATTTCTGCCTCCTGAGTGCTAGAATTAAAGGCCTTCACCACAATGCCTGCCATAGTGTTAGGTTTTTTAAAAGAAGATATTTGTGTTACATTAGACCTTCAGTGACTCAGAATCTCTGCATTCAGGTTCAAGTCTTTATTTTGAACATATCCCCTGACTCATTCAGCACATTAATTAAATGCAATTGGGTCTCAGTGTCTGTGAGGCCACGTTGTGAGGTCTCATCACAAGAGCTCAATCTCCATATACAAGAGTATATAACGTTTGCACGTAGCATAGCCTTAACCTCAGTTTCCCTGAAACCAACTCTGTGTTCCTTATACTTTAGTGTAAATGTTATTTGTGTTGTATTGTATCATTTAAAAGCCGTGATAAGAAAAATGTGTACATGGCCAGTACAGGCAAATTTTTCAAACCACAGCTACATGAGCCAATAGGTGTAGATGTGGGATACTAAATGTAACTACGTTTATCCTGTTTAGGAGAAAAGAGAAGGTCATGGCAGTCGTGACAACTTCTGTGAAGGATCCAATATTTAGTGTTTGGGGCACTGCAGCTTCTGATATCAAGAGATAATACATAATCTGAAGGGACCAATGCAAGAGAAAAAAGAAAGGTGGGAATTTTCGAATCCAAAATTCTAAAAATAATTAACACAGAAGATCATTACACCAAACATGGGCCTTTTGAAGCATTGACCCTGGAGACCCACACAGGTCACACTGGGTAGCCAGTTCTGTCTGCTGCCACTGACTGGCTCGGCCACTCTAATGCAGAAATAGCCATAGACCAGAAAATGGATGGGCAGGTTGTGAGCAGGATTGATCCGGGACTGTAGTCTGCCAACCCCTCAGGCAGACCATCTGTTAGCACGTGGGTGTGTTCCCTCCAGTTCAGAAAGCAAGGGGAAGCTAATAAAAAAAAAAATAGAAGGGGGAGGGAGCTCTACAAAATGCATTTGTTCATTTGCCAAATAAACCCAGCTCACAATCAAGCTCTTTGAGTAAAAATCTGGGGATCTGGTTGCTGTTTTTCTTTACAAGACAGGGTCTTGTGTAGCTCAAACTGCTCTCAGATTTATCATGTGGTCAAGGATGACCTTGAATTCCTGATCCTCCACTCTCAGAGTGCATCCTCCATGCGAGCATCACCATACCTGGCTGTCAAGTACAATATTAAAATTGATATCCATATTTAGTGCAAGAAAGTGGATGGGAGGTATTGAAGGGAGACAGAAACAGGGACATTAGACATCAAAAGAATCTCCTAAACCTCAGGGCCTTTCCAGTGCAAGCCTTGCTCCAAATTTATCAGCTGTAGGCTGTCACTGGGCTTAAATCTACCTCAAAGAAATCTGTAGCCTACCAGATTCCATAAGATCTGGTAAAGACAGTTCAGGATGTTTGCAAAAGAAATCAGATAACGTATGATATTCCAGACTGTTCTAGCAGAAATTAGGGAAAGCCAGCTAGCCGTTTGTGTCAATTTCCCCTTAGGTAACATTCCACCCATGCACTGTGTCTTACGGTCCAACGTCGTCATCATTGTCTTCTGCTATTAAGAATTCCAGCCTTAGCCTGCCTCAACACTAATACAACTGGAATCATTAAAAGAGAGGGAGAGAGAAACATCATATATATAAGCACGCTAATATTTAAACAAAGCAACCAACACATAATAGGTGCTCAAAAATTGTTTGCTGTGTTCCTTCCAATGATAAAAAGCTACACGAACCCAAGAATTTAAAGAGATAGTCCTTCTCAGTTCATCACAGGCATCTTTTTAATGGTTCCTAGCATTTTTTTCCCTGATCCTAATTGTTCTGGTGCCCGTGGCCATGGCTGTTCTAGAAAAACATATGCTTCACAGCTGTGTACACAAACCTGATTACCTCTAAATTAATAATAACAAGGAGGCAGTCCTCGGAGCTGCGAGAGAGCCAGGGTGCATCATGGTCCCCCAACATTTGTAACCATTTATTTAGTCATAAATATCTTTAAATTATTATATTAAAAATGCCTGTAGGGGGAGGACAACAATAAAACTCACCACAGTCACTTGGGGCCATGGTCACGGGAGACCAAGTGGCTTTTCCGTTGTGATTCGTGGTGGTCCCATCACTTTACTTATCTAAAGTGTCATGTGCAGGGTAGGAGAGATGACACAGCGGTTAAAGCATTTGTTGTTCTTGCTGAGAACCCACATTCAGTTTCCAGCACCCACAAGGTGGCTCACAATCATCTATAACTCTGGTCCCAAGGACTCTGACACCTCCTTCTCCCCTCTTTGGCACCATTCATGCATGTGGTACACAGATATCCATGCAGACGAACATCCATACACACAGAATAAAAATACATCTTTAAAAAGTGTCATGTTCAGATACTCAGTTTCTTCTTACTAGACTCTCCGTTCATTTGCACCAGATCCCAATTCAGCTAATATTCATGGGTACCCACATGCCAGACCTTTTAACAGCCTCGGATAATCCTCAGGTAACCAGGGGAGTGTGCACTATTCTAAGCCACTGTACGGAGGAGGGAATCTGAACTCAGAGAAGGTGAGCTATGCCCTACAGACATAACATAGCCCACCCAGCCCCCTAGGAGTTTGCTGCGCAGTCAGGCACTTAGTCCACCGTGGGTTTATAAGAACATAGCGTTCTTCCTCAACCTGTGTAGAGTGAAGCCTCTAGATGGAGAATGCAGTCTCTCTTTAAAGTTACTGTCAGAGCTAACTAGGCAGCGGTTAATTCACATCACCAGTTCTTGTTGAGTAAGTACTCTTCAATTAAATAAATACTGGGCTTGAATTTCATCAGTCTACGGGAATTCCAGGGTGCTTTGTGTCCCCAAGGCACCCATGCCTGCTTTTAGCTCTCCCTCCTAAGAATGGCTACAATCAAGACTGAGGGCTTCTTTTAGCAATGAATTAACGGTGGGGGCTTGGTTGATGGACGTTTTAAGGAACAGCTTTCTAATCATTTGCCCTTTTTTCTATTTCAAAGAAAATGAGCACCGAAGGCCCAGAGAGACACTGAGGCATTCCCGTAACAGCTGCCTCTGTATGGAATAGCAGAACCATCCTCCTACATCATCAATGTCATCAGCCACTGTCCCTCTCCACCTCCATCCTCCCCGTCTTCTGTCTGAATGAGATGAAACTGAGTCACTTCCAGCCACACTGGTGGGTCACTCTCTTACGTGAGTGCAGTTCAGTGCTGTACTGCAAGATTTTGTCTTCCAACACTTTTATCCTGTGATCGGGGAGCAAATCCTAGTAATTCAATTCCATGTTGTCCCCTGACAGTTTGGGAGCTAATAACTGAAAGGGCAAGACATCCCCAGTCATATTTATTAGCTTATTATTTATTCATCCGGGCATTGACTATCTTACTCAAGTTTTTAATCATAGGTCTTATCAAAATTCATGGAAAGTAGAAATTATTCAATAAATGTTTGTTGGATGGAATGCATAGATGAAAGAGGAACAAGGTGACAGAGCATACAACAGTGATTTCCTGCCCCTCAAATGCTCACACATTCATGTGTACACATGGACAACTACATGCTTCCACACAGACACCATCCATATGTGTATATGTGCCCACACACAATGCATGGATACACAGATATTCCAACAGAGACACCATACACTCACATATATGTGCATGTATACACATGCATAAAAACCACACAGTCACCACCATATAAACACACGCGTGGCTAAGCACAGAAACCACATGCACAAATCACACACATCCATCGCCACACACACAAATATAAGTGCATACATACTCACAGATACTACACATATGACTACCTCCCCCCATGTAAGCACACACATATACCCCATAGCTCACTAGGGGCCAGCTCAGGAATACCTCGAAAGAAGTAGTGACCAGCTGCTAGCCCTGGTCCCTGATTTCTCCCTAAAGCAACCCCCACCATCACTGGTTAGAGTGAGGCAGGGTTCCTTCCAACTTCTCTTGGGCCTCTGGGTGTCTCTTCCAGCCCCCATGCTGCTCTAGACCTGCAAGCCCACATTTTGTGTTTCACCAGCTCCAGTCACTGCTGAGTCCTCTAGCCCTTCGTCCTGGGTAAAATAGCATTACCCGTGTCAACCCTCCCCTCCGGTGAAAGGGTCTTTGGCAGGGTGTGCAAAGACACTGTAATTAACCGGGTACTTCAGCATCCTCCACAATAGAACCAGCATGTCCCAAGTCAATAACTACAGAACAGTAACAGGTGGCATACTGAGCCTTACCAGGTGTCAAGACTTTAATCCTTGAAGCAATTCATTAAGCTAGACATTGATATTCTAGCGCCTTTGTTATAGATGACAAACTGTCTGGAGGCATTAAATCACTCATGGGCAAGCTGGAATAAAAAATCTATGAAATCTGAAAACCAAATAGATATTCTTACTACCAATACACCAACTCTCCTGAGTATATTTTATTATCTAGTAGATTGAAATATTGGATTCCAAGGACCCCGTGAAGCCTGATTTTACCACAAACCATGCTGGGCAAGTTATTTAACCTACCTTTGAAGTTCAATAACAATAACTAATTTGCAACTTCACTTTAGGAATTAAAAGAATAAGATATATGAAGTTCCCTATCACTAGGGTCTAATGTCACAAAGAGGTCAATAATCTCTCCCACATCACTGTAGTCTTTATCCATTAATGAGATGTCAGAGGAAAATGCATTAATTTCACAACTGTGTCCCAAGAAAAGTCAACCTGCAGGCCAAATTGTCCCATTTAAAAGCAAAGCAAGGTATTTCCATCCTGGAGACACACCAATTAGGCCACTGTCAGCAGACTGAATGTAGTAAAGCTGTAATGACACTCGGAGTCAGTCTTTCCGTCCAGACTGTTGCCTCCATGTTGCCCAGTGGTACCTCACAGACTGGCTCTCATTCGACTTGTCAGCCCTTTTCTTCTTGTTTCAATTGGAGACAGTCTGCACAGAACATAATTGGTACGTGGTATGTGGAGGGCTCATGGTTCCTGACGCCTTGTAGACATGGTTCAGAACAGGAATGGTGTCCTTTATACCTAATGCAGCACTGAATTCTAAGTTGGGCCTTGTGGCTCATGCCTGTAACCTCTGCACCCACAAGACTGAAGCAAGAAGATCATAAGTTCAAGACCAGACTGGAGTACAGAAAGAGTTCAAGGTTGGCCAGGGGTACAGAATAACACCCTGCCAGAGAGAGAGAGAGAGAGAGAGAGAGAGAGAGAGAGAGAGAGCACGGGGAATGTTTACACACAGTAGTATTTTAAAACAATATTAAGCCAGGCAATGTTGGCACATGTCTTTAATTACAGCTTTCAAGAGACAGAGGCAGGTGGATTTCTGGCAGTTTGAAGCCACCCTGTTCTACAAAGTGAGTTCCAGAACAGTCAGGGCTACACAGAGAAATCCTGTCTCAAAACCCCAAAAAACAAACAATCAAAAACATTATTAAAATGTTGCATATAGACAGTGCTAGCAGCACAGGCCTTTAACTTCTACATTCACTGGGAAGACAAAGGCAGGCAAATCTCTGTGAGTTCTAGGCAATCCTGCTTTACAAGGTGACATCCAGACCACCAAAGGCTATATAGCGAAACTCGAAACTCTGTTTCAAAACAATATGAAAATAAAAATTTGTATTTAGGGCTAGACATTCAGCATACTGGTACGATGCTTGCCTAGCATGCTTGAGGCCTTGCTTTTAATCCCAACAGCGAAAAAAAGGAAGGGGGAAGGTTGCAGTGTGTGTATGTGTGTATGAGAGAGAGAGAGAGAGAGAGAAAGAGAGAGAAAGCGAGAGAGATGAACTAAGATAATAAAATAATTAAGATAGTTCCTATTGTTGGGCCTCAATTATTTGATAATCGCCTTAAAGCAACTTTTCATCTAGTTTATAGAGTCAACTGTCTCAATTCTTAATATCCCTTTAGAAGCCTAGACACGTCAGGATTAACACCTGCTGGAATACGGTATCGTTGCTTGGCATAAGAATAGATTGCTTGTGAAAGATAATGAGCGAATTTCAGGTAAGCAAATGCAAACAGAACTGTCAGTCTGTTTAACTCCTGTTGATTGAAATGGTGTAATACTCTACTGTGTCATAAACTATGATTTTTTTTAAAAAAAATGGTTTCATTCGGGAAATAGTGGACACAAAATATTAACCAGTAGTTGTTTTTGTTTTTTTTACTCTTTGGGGGCCCGCCACCCAGCTCCCACATAAATACACATGGAGACTTATTCTTATGAATGTCCCGCCTTAGCTTGGCTTTTTGTTTTGTTTTGTTTTGTTTTTTGAGACAGGGTTTTCCTGTGTAGCTTTGGAGCCTGTCCTTGAACTCGCTCTGTAGACCAGGCTGGCCTTGAACCCACAGAGATCCACCTGCCTCTACCTCTCAAATGCTGGGATTAAGGCGTGAACCACCACCAGCTGCTTGGCTTGTTTTTAGCCACCTTTTCTAACCTAAATCTTAAATCTAACTTAAATGGTCCCATATCTCTTTAACTATGTTTTGCCTCTGGGCTTTTTACTTTCTTTATTCTATATATCTTTCTTTCCTTCTTACTCTGGCTGGCTGTGTGGCTGCCCCTGGCATCCTCCTCGCCTCCTTCTCTCGCTCCTCGACCTTCCCCAGATTTCTTCTCCTCTTTATTCTTTGTGCCCTCCAGGCCCGCCTGTTTCTCTCTCCTGCCTAGCTATTGGCTAACGAGTTCTTTATTAGACCAATCAGATGTTTTAGGCAGACAAAGTGGCATAGCTTTACAAAGTGAAACAAAAGCCGCACATCTTTGCATCATTAAACAAATATTTCACAGCACAAACAAATCTGACACATTTTTAACTATGAGTCCACAACATTAACCCAATACCAAGTGCAGCCAGAAATACTGCAAGCCATGGCAGTACCTCCCGTGTGTCAGGCACTAAATATACATGTTGCATGCATTTATAATGCAAATAAGGTTTAGCCATAGATCAGGATTTGTGGCTTCTATTTTTTGTAATTATTTATTCTTATTTTATCTGCATCTGTGTTTTGCATGTATGTCTGTGTGAGGGTGTCAGATCCCCTGGGACCGGAGTTACAGACAGTTGTGAACTGCCAAATAGGTTCTTGGAATTGAGCCCAAGTCCTTTTGAAGAATAGCTGCTGCTCTTAATGGCTGAGCCATCTCTCCAACCCCAGGGTTTCTGTTTTACAGAAGAGGAAACATGCAATGGTATCAAGTCCAATGTATCAGACCAGAGAGCTGAGTGTTTTGAACTTAGGCTATCTAAGGCCCAAGTTTGCACATGTTTTGCCCTGGGAGTCCAGGCTATGCTGAACTGGATTAATAAGGAAACTAGAAAGATTGCATTGAGACCCCAATCACCAGCGATTTGCTTTCTGTTGTTGTCTGTTGTTTGAGACAGGGTTTCCCTGTGTAACAGTCCTGACTATCCTGGAACTCACTACGTAGACCAGGCTGGATTCAAACTCACAGAGATCCGCCTGCCTCTGCCTCCTGATTGCTGAGATTAAAGACATGCACCACCACCATCTGGCACTTTCTGTGTCTATTAAAGGAGACCTGTAACCTGGCCACCCTGTCCTCTCCCCTCCTCTGTCCTCCTTTGTCAATCCCTACATCTCCCTTCTTCCCAACCTTGGATAATCTAGTGGAGAGATAGCGAACACTTGGGATGAGAAGTCACAAGACTCTGGGGCTCCTGTTGAGGTTCTGAACACCGCCCCAAGTAAAAAAAATGTGAGTTTTCTTGGTTCAATTGCAGAGTCCTGGCACGAGACATGCTATGAGTTGCCAAAAGCCGGGAGAGCATTTTCCTATTTGCTGAGGTTGACGCTCCTGCATATAGATCGCTATTCTTTGAAGTTGATCTGCTTTGTTTACAGTTATGCCCTAGTCATTAGCCAGCAGGGACTTGGGGAGTAGAATGTTCTGGGAATACTTCCTGTGAGGTTTTTCCCAGCCCCTCTGGAATGCCTCTGAGATCCACTTTGTATCTCTGAGGGTGGTCTGTGTGCCCAAAGGGACTTGGCCTTTATCCTCGAAAGGGTTCTCAGCAATCAGTCTCAAAACAAACCCAGGTCTTAGCGAGACCTCACTGCAACAGTGTCTGATTTTGCTTAAAGATGCAAGTCTGGCCTGATTTCTACAAGTTACTTGTAAAGATTTATTTCGCTTCTTGTCAAATTATGCGTCAGTGTATGGAACGAATTTTGTGCTTATTTTGTAGACTCTGGGAAATGGGCTAAGGAAGTAAGACATCCCTATCTGGGGAGCCATTAAGCCTCTGAGGAGAAACAGCAAAAGGTGTAAATCCTGACAGACAGACAGACAGACTTGCGAAGCACCACTGAACTTAGGGGAGGCAAATCCTGCTTTATCGTCTCAGAAGAGGAGGTGATAAATGACATATGTTAATTATTGAAGCACCAGAGGCAAGAACCTTTGAGACCAGGCCCTGTATAGCAATCCATCCTGAAGGATACTTTAAGATAGTATCTCAATGAATATAGCCCTGGCCAAGGGAAGCCTCAGGGGTGACACTGTGAACTTTAAAGGCCAATTTCAGCTCTGTGACTCTCAAAAAGCCCTAGGGGTCATAAAAGTGTCAAACAGACTCCTGTATCCAGGACACAGAAGCAGCCAAGACTGATGAAAAAGCATGGAGGGGAAGAGAAGAGAGGGTAGAAGAGGACATGGGAAGGGACAGCTCAAACTAAGGGGCATTTGAGGGGTTGCATGGAAACCCAATACAGCGGAAGTTTCTTAAAATATATTCATGTATGAAGGTGATCCGAATGAAGTCGCCAAATAATGGGGAAGACAGAGCCCCAACTGGACATCTCTCATCACCAAATGAAACTTCCAGTATGGGGAATGAGCTACATATAATCAATTTTTGGTCAAGGGGATCCTATGGGAACCCCTAAAAATTCCAAGGCTATTGGTGGCCCTATTGCTGAAGACAGAGCCTGCACAACTCCTTGGAAATGGGGAGGTAAAGCTGGTACCCACCTAGAGCCTTCGCCCCTATGGACTGGTGCTCGTGGCACTAGAAGGTGTTCTGCACGGTACCAAAGAAGAAAGCTAAATACAAACACTGCTATAAAACCTTAAAATAGACTGGGTGACCTGCCTGCAAGATACACTGGTATAATAGCAGCACAAGGCCTATGGGAGCAACCTACCAACATCAGCTTTAAGACCCACTCCATGAGATGGCCCCATACCCTATGCTGCTTGGGTGGGTGGGCCAGAACCTGAGCCCAGGTAACCCAGGACCCTAGGGAAAACCAAACACTACTGCTTTGCTGAAGGAACATAGCAAGTGACTCCTTACTACATTCACTATGCCCAGCGATCAGTGGCTGTTCAGCCATCATCAGAAAAGCTCCCTCCTGAAGCAGATGGGAACAAAACAGCCAGACAATGTACAGAGTGAGAATCCTCGGGATGCTCAGCCCCCAAAGGGAAGTCTCCATTGAATCCTGCCCCTCAGGGCTCAGGGAACTCTGCGGAACAGGAGGTGGAAAGAGTGGAAGAGCCAGAGAGGATGGAGGACGCCAAGGAATCAAAGCCTTCTAGACACAACAGGGATGGCACAAGTGTCGACTCACAGAGACTGTGGCAGCAGGCACAGGGCCTGCAGAAGTCTGCATCAGATGGGGTCCTAGAGCTGGGAGGAGAAGTGGGCAGAAGCACCCATTCCTAGCCCAGAAGCTGTCTCCAACCGATAGCCACTAGCAAATGAAAACTCGATCTTCAAATGAGTTTTCCCCAAGGAAGTCTCACTAGGAAATCAGAACACTTTTAAGAACAGGTCCCATACCCAGCCATGGATGGCCAACACAAAATGAACTCAACATCTTTGGAGGTTCTTTGTCTCATAATTGTCAGGTCCAAAGGAAATTTCAACTCCCCAGATTCTAGAAGGCAGAAGGGACAAATGGCCTATTTGTGGTGTTGAGGCCCAGGCTGGTCTCCAGCCTTCCAGTATCACAAACACAAGTAACACATTTCTAAGCCTATGCTAGCCTCCTGCTCTTCTCACCTCCTCCTCTACCCTAAACCCCCAACTACTCGTTCTCCTTATAATCCTGCTATTTCAGCTATGCACTCTCTCTCTCTCTCTCTCTCTCTCTCTCTCTCTCTCTCTCTCTCTCTCTCTCTCTCTCTTTCTTTCTCTCTTCCTGCCTTTCTCATCTTTCTCATGTCCAGGTCTCATGTCATGTCTCTGCCGGCCATGTTCTGTCTACTACTTTCTCTTTATGCTCTGGACTCTTCCAGGTGGCTCTGGCGTGCTCTCTCTCTCTTATCTACAATAAAAGTCTTCCCCTTAACCACACTGTGGAGAAAGTCCATGATGTCAGTTTATACAATGGTATTAAGTCAGGACATTTTTTTTTTAAAAAAACCTTTTAGGTCCTTGGCATATACATTATGGCTTGAGGGTTAATGTTTTCATGGGATTCCTGTCTGTGTAAATGGGTGTGTCTCTGCATCTAATTTCCTGTGCCTTTTCTTTGGCTTTTTTCCTTGTTTGATTGTTTTGCCCTATTTTGATTTGTTTATTTTTATTTATCTTATTTTACTATTATTCCTTACATTCCTGTTTGTTTCCTAGCAATAGACAGAAAGGGTATGGAGCCTAGATAGGACGTGGGAAGAAACTGGGAGGAGTAGGGGGAGGGGAAAATGTAATTTGATTATATATTCCATATATTTTATTTTCAATAAAAGAAAAAAATTCTGGCAAACAGTTTAGACACACCCCCCCCGAGAGCAGGAGTCAAGGTGGGTAGAAGAATCAACCCAGGAAAGGTTGCCATAGTCTCAGTGATCTGAGATGACTGGGTTCTTAATGTCAGCTATAGTGTTAGTGAAGACAGCAGCAGCCCCGATTACTTCCTGCCACCCTTGACTTCTCTGTGACCCTAAATGGCCTCCTCTTGTCTCCCCACTGTATTCTCCATCTCCACTTTCTTTGCCAGGGACGTGCCACCACACAGGCCACCACAGACCACTGTACAGGCCACGTAGCCACAGGGTCACTCTACCACTGGGGTCCTGGCCTGGTCCTATCCCAGGCATTCCACCAGGGAGGCTTCCTTCCCCAGAGCACTGTGGGCATCTCCAGTAGGGGATCCAATGCACAAGGAGAATGACGGTGCCACTGTCTGGGTAGGGGCAAGGCACAAAAATCAAAGATGAAGGTCTTGACTAACTCAGTAGACAGTGTCCACCAGCAAGGGCGAGACTCCAGAGGCAATGGAGTCCAGGCAGATCAGGATGGCATGCTGGGAAGAATTCACACTGCTTTTTCTCTGGCATTGCCTGCCGGGCAGAGGCACCCCACCTCTAGAAGACCCGCATAGGACCCCAGAGTGACAGTACTTCCCAACTCTTCCTGGCCACTTGTTTCTAGTCAACTTGTGAAACCACAGGCCACTTTTTGCTGTCCTGGGAGTTGTTGCCTGTTCTGACTCTGGGCCCTCTATCTTCCATATCACGCCTTAGACAACTAATCCTCCTCGGAAAGTGTGTCTACCCATGCTCTCTCACCCTCTGCTCACTCTCTGGAAAGTTCCTTTGCTCCTTTATGGAAAGGGAGTGTCCTTCCTACCTGAACACAGCCATGCATTCCATAGCCTTTGGAGCTTTCTTTCTGCAGACTCAGGTAGTTTGAAGGCTCTGTATGCAGTCATTGAAAGAAAAAAAAATCTGGTAGGGATGGAGGCGTGGGGACAGTGACCACTCCCAGGCTACCACTCCAACCCAAGCCTCAGCACCATCTCTGCCTGGGAAGCAGCCCTTCCTTCATGACCAGTAAGTGGCCCGGAGAGTTAGGTCTGAGCCTGGTACTCATGTAGGAATGATGAAAAAAGCACTTAAGAGGACCCGGTGACGACGCCACTGCCAACACATCCCCCTGGGGGATGGGCTGGGACCAGATTCTAACACCACTTTGGGAAAGCTCTCTGTGTAGCACTGGCTTGATGAAGCTTGCTATGTAGACCAGGCTGGCCTCAAACAAGTCTGCTGAGAGTTTTAGCTCTTTCCTGCCCATGTGGGTGCATAGGTGCCCATCGGCTGGGCAGTCCTGCATCTGTTCTTCACAGGCAGCCCGCTTCACTCATTTCCCTCGGTTATAAAAGTCAGGAGGGGCAGTGGTTTGGGATGAAGCTTTCCTGAGTTCCCCAAGCAGCGCCCTTGAAGAATGGAGTCCATTCCGCTCCTTATAAAGACATGCGTTCTTGAACGAACGTGAAATGAAACTGGTTTCCGTGTTTTCCCACTTGACTTGCAACCCAGGCATCCTTCAAGCGGAAGGATGCATCCGAGGCTCTCCAAGTATTTCTGAAGTAGCGGTCTGGGAACGGGGCTCAGCAGCCTCCAAGATGACCTGCGGCGCCACACTTGGCACTAATCCCGCACCATTCTGCTCCCAGGAGCTGGGAGTCTGCCAGTCTTCTGTCTGGAGGAGCAGGGCCTCCAAGGCTGCTTTAGCTCCGTGGATACTTTACTGTGTCACTACCTTCTGTTCCTGGGCGACCTCTGCAAGCTTCTGCATTCTCAGCAATGCAAGAGGGAACCAATCTATCTGGAGGGCCCGGAGTGCTGGGGAAGACGTTAACGGGTGCTGCTGAAGTTTCTCTAGTATTTCCTCAACTGTTCCTTGTCTCTAGTTCCACACTGAAGTAAAACACTGCTCACAGAACGTTCAGGTAATAGGAGATCCAACTGCAACCCGCCGTTTGACTAAATCCAATAATTTAGAAGGAACTATTTTTATACTCTGGGCCACAGTGTAGGGAATAATTCTAGACAACATTAGAATATGTTTCGGTTTTATTGGGTGGCTTAGTTTGCTTTCTGTTGCTGTAATAAAACATGACCAAAAGCAACTCAGGAAGGAAAGGGTTTATTTGGCTGGCTCGTCCTGATCACAGTGCATCATGAAGGGGAGTGAGGGCGGGAACTCAGAGTAAGAACCTGGGGGAGGAACTGGTACAGAGGCTATGGAGGAGAGCTACAACTTACTGGCTTGCTGCGTTTGACGTCTTATACACCCCTGGACCCCAGTGGCCTGGACCCTCCCTTATCAATCATTAAATATGAAAATGCCCTACAGAATTGCCCACAGGCTACCCAATGGAAATATTTTTCTCAACTGAGGTTCCTCTTATGCCGAAAACAAGCAAACAAACAAACAAAAACTAAATAGGACACCAAGTAATTAGACACTCAGTCCTTTGACAAACTCCAGTACTCCCAACAGCAGTTTTCTTTATTTTATTTTATTACTTTAAAAAAAATACCAATCCAAATTCCCACTTCCTCCCCTCCTCCACTCCACTACCACTCCCTCCACACACCCACCCCGCCCCCCTCCAATCCTAAGAGGGGGCAATGCACCCAGCCCTGTGGAAAGTCCAAGCCCTCCCTACTACATCTAGGTTGAGCAAGGAATACATCCAAAGAGAATAGGATCCCAAAAAGGCAGTACATGCAGTAGAGACAAATCCCAGTGCCACCGTCAGTGGCCCCTCAGTCTGCCCCAACTGTCAACCACATTCAGAGGGACTAGTTTGATCCCATGTTCGTTTACTCCCAGTTCAGTTGGAGTTGGTGAGCTCCCATTAGCTCAGGCACATTGTCTCAGTGGGTGAACTCCTCTTGGTCTTGACTTCCTTGCTCATATTCTCATTCCTTTCACTCTTCAACTGCATCTTGGGAGCTCAATCCAGTGCTCCAGTGTGGGACCATGGCGACCTATAAATAAAGCTCACCTTCCTCCCTTCCTGAAGTCTCTTTTGTCCGGTATTTTTACAGCAATGGGAAAAGTAGCTAATATTCAATACTTAGTGGTAAAGGTGAGGAAATGGTTATTGTAATGTGTTAAACGCATGTATCCATAACCTCGCACCCAGTGTGTCCTGCAGAGTTCTAAGATGAACACATCTTCGATTTACACTTTTGGTTAAATGTAGAGCATGAAGTCAGACTTATCAAGCATTAATAATAAGAACCAACGGGAAAAAAATCCAGTATTTAGAGGTTTATACTCCTTGGTTTTTGTTTTATAGTCAGCTTCATTTTGTTTATGTGTGAATGGACAACCAGTTTTGTTACTGTGGGTTTTTATCATCATCATTATTATTATTAAATGAAATCTCTTCTTTCTGCAGTAAATTAACATAAAGAATAAAATCATGAGGAGGCTGGCAAACTAGACTGGGAACACCAACCGCTGCCCCCTGCCAGGTGTCTCTAGCAGCCTTATAATTACTGCCACCTTCCTTTGTGGATCACTCACAAGGAGCTCCAGGCAGGGCTAAGCATTTTGTTTCCATGCTGGAAGTAATCTCCTGGACAGCTGCTGCTGGAGAGGTCCGATTCCCTTGCCTCTCACGGGAGGTTTAGGATCCAGGCAGCTTTTCTAAATCAAAGCAAATAGCAGCAAATATTTATTTCTTAAGGGATGTGTGTCGAAAAAAAATAGACAAAAAAGTTCTACTGAATTTGATATTTATTTCCTTCTCCGGTGACTCTTGTTAGGAGAGACAGGTTAAATTCTTTTTTATGGAGTTGCTGAGGTCTAACAGATGCATTAAAATCCGTGTGCTCGGCACACACACCGCTGGATCACTGGGGAGTGTTTGCTCCTTCCCGTCCCTACTCTTCTACGGTAAGCTCCACGGCTCGACAGCCACCGTTAGAAGTCAGCTGTCTGACTTCAGAATGCAGCTACCGAATCAGTTAGAAGCCAACCGAAGTCTTTAGAAGGAGTTTGCGTCCTAGGAAAAGATTTTTTCCCTCTGACAAAAGGGCAATGTCATTGGTGCTTCGAAAAGTGCAAGCTGAGGAAGTCTTGGGGAAGTTCCTTCCTCTCTGTCTCCTTCACAGAGATTCAGCAACCCTTGCCCTTCCTCTGTGGCTGGAGAGTGAGTGAGTCCTCCCACCCATCTCGCAACTCATGAACTTCTAATTTTATACTTTCTATCTCTCTCTTTTTAATTAAGAAACACACATGTAAAATCCATACTTCTATTTTGTGCTGATTTCTAGCTGGTAAATTCAAAATGAAAATACAGATTTTACATGTCAAGTTAAATGCGTATGAATCAGTCCCCTGATTAGGCCACTGACACAGCCATCAGTGGGTTGAAGACACTGAGAACCAGCTAATTTCACAAAAGCTGTCCCGCAGTCCTACAGTCATTTGGCGGCGCTGGATATTCTGTGTGAAAGCCACATTGAAATCAAAGTGTTTTCCCAGGCTCTTGGAGTGCCCAGGTCAAGAACGCTGACAATCTGCTGTCACAGAGAGAGCCTGTCAGCATTGCCCCCTGTCACAGGGCCCAGCCGTCACTCCAACAAGAACAAGCAGGCAACCTGCTGCCTCGTGACAACCGCTGTGACTCTGGAGGGAGCCAAGTGCTATGAATGAAACCCGGCAAAGGTCATTGTTCGCCAGAGGAAATATGGCATCGCCTGCGGCAATACATAATTCTGAATTAAAAAGTGGGTTACTGCAAACCCAAGGACAATACGCTTACTGGGGACCCATCTCCTATTCTGAACTCTGCTTCAATCTGAACCCTTCAGTCAAAGCAAAGAGGAAATGTGTTGTTTGGGGTTATTGATGTTTTAGGTAGGGGAGGGTTTCTTTTGTTTTTTGTTTTTTAATTCCCCTTCCTTCCTTCCATAATATTAATTAAAGACTGGGTCTCACTGCGTAGCCCCAGCTGGCCTTGAACTCACAGAAATTCTCCTACTTCTGGCTCTTGTGTGCCTATGCTGGGACATCCAGCTAAAGAAAGTGTTGTTGATAGTTTAATTTGGTGTTAGGCACATGGCATCCGTCGAGATCTTCAGAAGGGTCACCACAGTGATACCACGAGGATCGCATAGGTGTTCTTAGAGCTATTAGGCTCAACAAACCTTTTTGGTGATGGGGTGTAGCTTAGTGGTAGTGTCTTCCTAGCTCGTAGGGGGACTCCAACTTAAATCTCTGCCACCAAGAAAAAACACAAAAATAAACAAAACCTGAAAGCCTTTCTCAGGCACCATCTTCTCTGACAACCAGTGAAGCAAGGACATCTTGTCAGCTACCTCCTCAAGTAACAGAATAAACAGTCAAAGCATGCCATCATTTTCTTAAACCCCACAAAGACCTCAGGGTGATTAACCACACTGAAGCAGTCCATGACTCTTATGTCATAAGATAAATTCCAAACAGCTTTTTAAACCCAGTTTCTAAATAAGTTGTTTTCAATAAAAAAATGAAAGAATATAGCCTAAAAATCACATTTAAGATATATATGTCTATCATATGTCCAGCAGTGGTAGTACAGGCCTTTAATCCTACCACTTAGGAGGCAGAAGCAGGCAGATCTCTGAGTTCAGAGGTCAGACTGGTTTACAGAATGAGTTCCGGAACAGCCAAGACTACACAGAGAAACCCTCAAAAAATCCAAAATAGCTAACTAAAGAAATAAAATATGTCTATTTTTTAAAATTATGCTTTTAGGTTGTTTTGTGAATTGGCCATATGTTTGAGGTTTTTGCTCACGCTGGCAGATTATATTTGGAAGGGCTGAGTCAAAAAGTGTAAAATTAAATAGATTATTTTCAATATTTATAAGGACCTTAAAGACTTCATAAAATTAAAATAAAGATCTACACTCTGGAGGAAAAAAATTTCGACGAATCTTTATCTGGATACTGAAAAGACCACAAACAAGTCTAAAAGCTGCAAGTGATTCTGTGTAAGAATAATTACGTAAGAGTAATCACCTGTTGGGAGAAGTGGATAGCGGGGGCGAGGGAAGCGGGAGGTGGGGTAGGAGGGAGAACTTTGGTTGGAATGTAAAATGAAATTAAATATAAGTAAAGCAATTCAAAAATAAAGAAGAATCACCTTCAGGGCCAGCGACACGCTCTTACCTTGCAAGTCTTGTGACCCGAGCTCAATCCCTGAAACACCCATAAAGGTGGAAAAAGAGAATTGACACCAGGAAGCTGTTCACACACACACACACACACACACACACACACACACACACACACGCGCACATGCATGCATACACATGCAAGCACGAACGCGCGCATGTGCATGGACACACTCATTAATTTTTTAAAACTCATCTTCAATTTACAAAACTTGTCCCTGCAGTCTTACAGAGTAGTGCAGGGGAAACCCATGTGCTAAGAGCCAAGAGGGCTTCAATCAAGCTCTTGTCCTGTCTCACTTCAACGGGGGCCCTGGGTGGGTAACTGGTACCTTGATGCTTCATTTCCTCCTCTGTAGAGGGACAAGGCTGGACGAGGCTTTGTCTCAACTCCTAAAATGTCATTAGGGTTCTGACTTCAAATTCACATTTTATTTGGATTGAGGAAAGGTAAGACTACCTAACATTTTATAGTAAAGACAAAACAAAATGAATACAAACCAGGGTCTACCTGTAGAGACATTCATGAAACTCAGGCCACCCAGTAGCTCCCTGGCACTAGCCTCAGGAATGTCGTGTAAACCTCTGGCGGTGGTTACAATCACTCCGTTCTAAGCTTGTATGCTGTAGGAAGGACCACGTTCGTCCTCATGGCTACAATACAGCTTGTATAATGATAGACACCTTAAGAGTCTCCTCTGGCCGGGCGGTGGTGGCGCACGCCTTTAATCCCAGCACTCGGGAGGCAGAGGCAGGCGGATCTTTGTGAGTTCAAGACCAGCTTGGTCTACAAGAGCTAGTTCCAGGTCAGGCTCCAAAGCCACAGAGAAACCCTGTCTCGAAAAACCAAAAAAAAAAAAAAAAATATAGAGTCTCCTCTGCTGCCTGTGTCTAAGAGTGAGTCACAGAGTTCTCCTTCTACTGAGACGAGCCCATTCCCTCCAGCCAGTCTTGAAATTTCATCACAGGAAATTACATGGGACCTGCACCTCTGCTGCAAAACAGATCCCTGTTTTGTAATGAATGTTTAGAGTGAGTAGAATCAACCCTCAGAGCAAGGGTGCGCGAACCTCTGAAGAAGCCAGCTCTCTTCTCAGTGCTGTCCCAAGGTCTAAGATGTAAGTTGCACGCCATAAAGTTGGCCTGCCTGTCTTACTGGGCCATGAAAATTACTGGGGGGTGAAAAAAATAACATTCCACCCAACACACACAGAACACAATACACATCCCAAAATGTATGGATTTAGGGTCACTTGGAAGAATATTTACTACCTGTAGCCCAAGATTTACAGAACATGAGAGATAGACACAGAGATACAGAGACAGGTAGAAGCATAAAGACAAAGACACACACACACACACACACACACACACAGAGAGAGATTGATTGGTATGTAGAGGGAGAGAGAGAGAGAGAGAGAGAGAGAGAGAGAGAGAGAGAGAGAGAGAGTTCTTTGGCCTAAGTGAATCATGAAGCCGGTCTGCCTTCTGGGGCAATGAGTCAGCCCTGGCCGGATCCACACTCCTGGCTAACTGACTAGAAGCTGCAAAGCTCGGACTTCTTCCAAAACAGCGAACGATCGGCTTCAGCAGAGCTGACTTAAATGAACCACCAGCTTCAGGAGAAAGGCAGCAAAGGACAGGGACATCATAAGAACTTCAAAACTTCGAGACTCATTTCCTGTTTCTGTCCAGGCGCTAGCTGAGTAACCGTCCAGTGGCTTTGGGAGCACAGGATGTGTGGTCTTAGGGACCGAGGAAAGGGTTGGCTCACTCTATTGTAAATGACTTTGGCAGGGCTTGAGAAAATGCAACATGATCTGAGTGTTTTTTTCAAGTTTCCATTTCCGGAGTGTAACTAAACATCGAATGCTTCAGGTGAATGGATGGGCCGGCAGGGAGCGAGCCATTCTCACAGGTCTCTGTCTCGGAGGCAGTGAATCGGACTCTATCAAAGGACAGCACAGCGGAATCTTTGTCTCAGGTTCCGGCTCACTTTGTAGTAAGGCTCGAGTTGTAGGGCATGCTTGCCACAGCACTAACTTCTCTACAGTCTTCCTCTGTTGTTGGTGGAATAAGACAAAACGCCCTGCTGAAGAGACAGGCACAGCCAGCGTCTTAGTCCCTCATCACTGGCGCGGTCCACTTCAAATGAGGAAGGGCAGTGCTGGAGAGATGGCTCAGCAGTGAAGACTACTGGCTGCTCTTCCAGAGGACCTGAGTTCAATTCCCAGCACCCACATGACAGCTCACAACTGTCTATAACTCCAATACACACACACTCATATATATATATATATATATATATATATGACACCTTCACAGAAACAGACAGACAGACAGACAGACATGCAAGCAAAAGAAGGTAGGGCTTATTTGGCTTGTGTCAAGGGTTTCAGTCCACAGGAGCCTGACCTGGCTGCTTTTGGACCTGTAATGAAGTGATGCAATCAGAAGAAGCCGAGAGAAGGAACCTGTTCACACAGCATCTGGGAAGGAAGAGCCAACCAGAAGAGGGGTCATGGTAGAAAACTGTTCTGCTGTGGAGGGCACATATGAGAATTATAGAACAGCCCTTTGTATTTGGTGTCTAACTACCAGCTGTGAAAATCAAAAATGAGCCAGGCGGTGGTGGCGCGCACCTTTAATCCCAGGACTCAGAAGGCAGAGGCAGGTGGATCTCTGTGAGTTCAAGGCCAGCCTGGTCTACAAGAGCTAGTTCCAGGACAGGTGCCAGAGCTACACCAAAAAACCCTATCTCAAAAAACCAAAAAGAAAAGGAAAAAAGAAAACTAAAAATGCCTCCAAACAGGCTAACTGTTCCTGCAGAACAGAATCACCCCAAGTTAAGACTACCGTTTCAAGTTCAACCTTCCTGCAAAATTACAGACACCTTCTCTGCATCCAAGGCCTAGTGGTGGGTGTGACAGACACGGTCATACACGGGATTCCTTAAGAAACAGGCTCTGAGACTATGATTTATCTACAAGAGATGGGGGTGGGGCACAGAAATTTTGAGAAGGACAAGGGAAGCAGGATTGGGCAGAGTTGAACGACCGACCATGCCAACACCAACAGGAGGATCTGGGGCTAGTGGCCCTTTAGAGCTGGGTTGACCGGAGACAACGGGGGCCTTGCCCTATTTCCTTCCCCGTACACTGCTATCTAGATATGGGCGACACCCAAGGAAGGTGTGTGTTTTCAAGCAAGGTGACATTCCATGAAGGCAATTCTGGGGAGCACAACAGCCACAAACACCATGGTGTCAGCCCTCTGTCTAACTGGCCATCTGGGTGGAGCTTGGTTGTCATAGAGATGTTATCGATTATATAACCATTGCCAGTAAAATGCATGAGTACAAAAATGAGGGATGGAAAATAATATCAACATAGTCATCACATCGATTGTGCTGGGGGAGGGGAGACGGAGGACTTAGGAGGTCCGACTGCTAAGCCATGAGGACATGAGTTGGATCCCGGGGGCCTACATGGTGGAAGAGGGACTAAGGAGGTCCAACTGATAAGCCATGAGGACATGAGCTGGATCCCAGGGGCCTACATGGTGGAAGAGGGACTTAGGAGGTCCGACTGCTAAGCCATGAGGACATGAGTTGGATCCCGGGGGCCTACATGGTGGAAGAGGGACTTAGGGGGTCCGACTGATAAGCCATGAGGACATGAGTTGAATCCCGGGGGCCTACATGGTGGAAGAGAACTGACTTGTACAAACAGTCCTTCGGCTTTCAGTGTGTGCTGTTTCCACTTCCTCTGCATAATAAGTAAATACACGCAAAAACATCTTTTAAGACTCTTGCACTATGAAGACTTTATTTTCCTCTTGTTTTCAAGGTCTGGCATGAGGGTTTACACCTGTAATCCCAGCCTGTTGGAGGACGAGATGGAAAGATTGCTCGTTCAAGGACAGTTTGGGCTACACAGTGAGGTCCTGTCTCAACAATGACATCATTCCTGCCATTCCATGAAATGTGCTACAGCCTCAAGAAATGTAATTCATGGCTTCATAATACTGGATTACATATTCTTATGGCTACGATGATTTCAAACCTGTGTCACCTGGCCTGAAACACAGGAAACTCCCTTTTGTAGAAATCTCTAGAACTCTCAGGTAAGCGTTTATTAAGTCCATTTTACAGAAGATTTGATTCAGTGAGTCAACATCTATATTTGTAGAAAAATGGCAGAACTGAGGCTTGAATCCATGACTCCCTAGTGGTCCTGGCTTTTACTGACCATTTGATAACCTCTCTACATCTATTTCAAGTGGCCTTGAAGTTCCTTCTCTATCAGTAATGTACCTTCTGATTCAAGTTCTTAGGAAAAACAGTAGGAAAAGCTGCCAATGTTAAGACTATGCTATGGGATTTTAAAAATGTCTTCAAAGATCTACTTAAAAATTTTTTGGTATTTAAAAGCATTTAGATGCCAATGGAGATTGGAGGCCTTTAGCTCGGCTATTAGAGATGGAAATTGCATTGGTATGGATCTTGGTTTATTGATACAAATTTAAGATCAATTTTGCTTTATATATATTTCTGCTCTTGATTAAGGTATTGTGTTTGTACAGCTTATTTAAAAATCATCTATAATAGCCAAGCTTGAAGTCATATTTTTCTTGATGTACAGAGATATATTTCAGATAGATAGTTATTCTTCAACTGTGGCTTAGACATATTTTTAGCTAACTCTTACATCTTAAATTAACCCATTTCTATTATTTTATATTTTACCATGAGGCTCGTGGCCTACTAGCAAGGTTTGGGCTGGCAGCTTTCTCTTCTAGTGGCTACATTGCCATCTCACTGACTCTGCCTTCTTTCTCCCAGCATTCAGTTTAGTCTTCCGGCTTTGCTGTATTCTGCTAAGCCACTGGCCAAAACAGCTTTATTCATTTACCAATAAAAGCAACACATAAGCAGAAGGACTTCTCACATTACAGCTCTCAACTCTAAACAGAATGCTTTGGAGGTACCTCTTTCAAGGATGATTCTCTGGTCAAACATTTACTCTTCCTAGAAACTTAAGGCTCAAGACAAAAACTGCTTTCCAGATAATTCCCTAGGCACTGTTTGTCATTGTCTGGGATAAAAATAATTCAGCTCAAACTCATTAGCATTTTCCTCCATCCCTCCTCCTCTTTGGAAGTAGAAATATAGAAAGAACACCCCCCACCCCAAGGAACCAGAGTGGGCTTAGCCCCAAAACCTAATTAGCATTTGGAAAGTTAATTATTTCACCAAAAGATGAGTGAATTTCTAGATTCAAAGTTCTCAATCTTAAAAAAAAAACATGAATATAAACTTAACCTTAAAGAGACCTCTTCCATCTGAGAATGGTCCTGGCCTTTATAAGCCAAGCTCTTCAGAACCTCTGTCATAAGGAATTCAGTGTACACGCCGGGCATGAGGGCCTTCCAAGACACACAAGCAAGTCATCTCAAAAGATACTTTATTTGAAAGGGAATGCGTTTTTGAAAGCATGAAAAATAACCCCTTTGTACACATTCACACAAATTCTGATCTGACCATGTTCTTAGGTTTACAGTTGTGTGTAAAGCCCTTGGCACAACAAGGTGGGGTTTGCTTTAGGAAAGCTGGTATTTCCGTTTTCTGAAAACCTGAACTACAAGGCTGAACACAGAAAGGTAAACCATCAGGAGAATTACCTTTAAAGAACAAACAAACAAGAACTTGCTTCCCCCCTGCTTTGACAGTCACCAGCTAGTCGGCTACTGAGTACCAAGGAGGATGTGTCTAAATGAGATCTTTCCTCCACTGGAGAAAGATTCCTTTTAGAGTGATTAAACCCAGGGTTTTATAGTCTACCACTACACTTACAGTTCCAGGCCTAGGAATGTCCCCTTTTCTCTCTGGCGAATAACTTGCTGACAAAGTCACAGATATCTTTGGCACCCAATCCTATACACTGGTTGCTTATTCAAACTGCAGATTAAAAAAAAAAAAAGTCACTTTTTAAAACTAGGTCAAGAATTTAACAATTAGAACTGGGGATGTAGGTCAGCTGGAAAGTGCTCGCCTAACATGTTCAAGGCCCTGTTAGCTCTCCAGTGCTCGCTTAGCATGTACAAGGCCCTGTGTTAGCTCTCCAGTGCTCGCCTAAAACATGTTCAAGGCCCTGTTAGCTCTCCAGTGTTTGCCTAGCATATTCAATGCCCTGTTAGCTCTCCAGTGCTTGCCTAGCATGTTCAAGGCCCTGTTAGCTCTCCAGTGTTCGCCTGGCATGTTCAAGGCCCTGTTAGTTCTCCAGTGCTCGCCTAACATGTTCAAGGCCCTGTTAGCTCTCCAGTGTTTGCCTAGCATGTTCAAGGCCCTGTTAGCTCTCCAGTGTTTGCCTAGCATGTTCAAGGCCCTGTTAGCTCTCCAGTGTTTGCCTGGCATGTTCAAGGCCCTGTTAGCTCTCCAGTGCTCGCCTGGCATGTTCAAGGCCCTGTTAGTTCTCCAGTGCTCGCCTAACATGTTCAAGGCCCTGTTAGCTCTCCAGTGCTTGTCTAGCATGTTCAAGGCCCTGTTAGCTCTCCAGTGCTTGTCTAGCATGTTCAAGGCCCTGTTACTTCTCCAGTGCTCGCTTAGCATGTACAAGGCCCCGTGTTAGCTCTCCAGTGCTCACCTGGCATGTTCAACGCCCTGTTAGCTCTCCAGTGCTTGCCTAAAACATGTTCAAGGCCCTGTTAGCTCTCCAGTGCTCGCCTAACATGTTCAAGGCCCTGTGTTAGCTCTCCAGTGTTCGCCTAGCATGTACAAGGCCCCGTGTTATCTCTCCAGCACTGAATAAATTACCTGTGTTGGTACACACCTGTGATCCCAGCCCTGGAAGTGAAAACAAAAGGTCCAGAAATTCAAGGTCATCCTCAGGTACGGACCAAGTGTGGGGCCAGCCTGTGCTATATGAGCCTCCTCCTCAATATCTGGATCAGTGGTTCTCAGCCTTCCTCATGCCGTGCCCCTTTATGTTGTAGTGACCTCCAACCACAAAATAATTTTTGTTGCTACTTTATAACTGTAATTTTGCCACTGTTATGAATCAGAATGCATCTGTGTTTTCTAACGGGCTTAGGCAACTCCTGTGGAAGGGCCCTTGGGTTGCTAGATTTATAATTTGCTCACTTAAAATTGATTCTGCTGAGGGTGTTTCTTCATTGAGCCAAACCCAAGCAGATTGCCAGTTACACGAAAATAAATAAATGTTCACAAACCGCTCCACCCCACACAGCATTGTCTGTAGGTTGTGGAATGGCTCTACATCCATTCGAATCTCAGACCCTTCCAATCCTTCCCCAAATATGATACGTTAACACCGACCCCCAAATAAATCATGTCCCCTTCCCTGTGGACAGAAACAAATGATGCATTGGAAACACAGGCAGACCATACTTTATCGGGTTTAAAATGGGGTCTCATAAGAATTAGAGAGGGCAGGGAAAAAAAAGAGCTAACAGACAGGCCTTTCAGTGTCAGCCAGACTTGCTGACACTGTTTACATTCAGAGGAAACGCTAATATACACTACTTCCTTTTTAACTGTCACTGGAAAAAATCCATGAATTGAAACGAGAAAGTTGGTTCGATGCATCCAGGATTCGGAAGTCCTTGCTTGTTTGATAAAGTTGGGCTTTCTGAAAGGATCTCGTGCACATTTATTCTCGTACTTAAGAACAAAGCAGATCCAACTGGATTTCTACTGAGAAAATACAACTGAGGAAGGTCATGGCATCCAGCCTGTTCCCTCTGTGTCTCGGGACACACAAGCACAAATAAAGGAAACAGTGAAGCAAGAGACCATCTCTGGGGTGCTGAGGCGTCACCCATCCTTCCTTCTTTTAAGTTATTGAGCTGTGTGCGAGGTTGGCTGCCAACACAAATTCAAGGATAATAGTTCAAGTTCCAGATGGGGCATTCCTTTTCGTTTTTCAGTGAATACATGTGTGTTTGTGTGTGCATATATAGATATGTATATATTTAATTGGACCTGCCCCCCTTTGCTCTTTCTTGGGGTAAACATATTTTCAAACTTTTCCATGATGAAACCACCTTCGTGACGAGACAGATTTCCCAGTGTCTTGGATGGTTTGTATCACTTTTCTACAGGTAGAATGAAGCCATCAGGTGCACTTGTATTTTGTTTTGTTGAGTATGCCTGGCCCCCCTCACCCAGGAAAAAAAAAAGATAGTAATTTCAGAGTATCAAAACAATTTAAAGATTGGGTGGTGGTGCCACACATCTTTAATGCCAGCACTTGGGATTAAAGCAGGCAGATCTCTGTGAGTTCAAGGCCTAGTCAAAAGGTCCAGGACAACCAGGATGGCCAGGACTGTTAGACAGAGAAACCCTGTCTTGAAAAACAAAACAAAAACATTTCAAGAAACTCATTTCTCCAATCTCTGAGATTCCACAGTTTAATGTCCAGAGAAACCTTTGGAGAGGGTCAGTTTAACATGCCATTGCAGATTCAAAGCTACAACAAGATGAGAGGCCACAGTTGTGTTGATCCCATCAAGAGTCATTCATGGCTACCATAAGAAAGAAAACATTCTAGCCGCCGAGACAGAGCCTGGTTTTAGTTTTTCAATGAGATGTAATCCAACAATAGACGTGTCAAAAAAAAAAAACCCTACATCAATCTTAATTTCCCCCTCATTTGGGATGGGTTTTACTATCCTGATAATCCATAAATTTCAGAAGGATCTGCGTGTATAAACTACTCTACTACCTGAGGGCTTTTTATCAGAAGCTAGCTCTAAGGAAACCAAATCAAACCCGGGAAATATGTCAAGACGGGCTCTAGGGGCCGTGCTACATACGGGGAAGCTTTAGACCTTGGCAGGGTATTTTCACAACTACATATTAGACAGCCCTGGAAGTGGGAACCCAGTCAGCTTTTCACGTTTGGAGTTCTCATTTGCCCCTGCAACGTTCCAACTAAATTTACGACTTCCAAACCACGGCGTTCCCCTCACCAAATCTTTCTGTTCTCAGTTCTGGAAAAGAGCATTGCAATCTGGATGCTGGAAAAACACTGACGCTGTGAAAAGGTCAGGGCGAAAAGGAACAGTTAGTAAAGCCAGGCAGCTAGGAAGTGATTTTCAGCCCCAAGAGACTTTGGTATTTCCCGAGACTCCTCCTCTAAAGCGCTGTCTGTCTGCCGGCCTTTGTGGGTCATGATCATCCCTTTGATTTGACACAGAGGAGGGTTTGTTCTACCTTTAACAGCACATTCTCCTCCTCCACCCCCTCAGCATCCTGAACGAGAGGCCGCGAAAGCAAGACTTTTCCTACTAACAAATTTAGAAGCGGTGGTCCTCAAGCTCTAAAGCTGTGACCCTTTTACGTAGCTCTTTGTGTCGTGGTGACCTCCCCCAACCAAAAAAATGATTTTCGCGGCTACTTCGTTACTCTGATTTTGCCACTGTTGTGTCTCATAATGCAAATATCTGCTATACAGGGTATCTGGTATGCCACCCCTGTGAAAAGGCCGGTCAACCTCAAAGGGGTCGCGACCCACAGGTTGAGAACCACCGACCTGGAGCGGCTCCAGTCCCCACTTCTTGCCTGAGACTTTAGCAGTCTAACCAAAACGTGGAAGGTTCTGCTTTCTCCCAGAGCAATGCAGAGGAAAGAGTTGCCAGCTCTGCTCAGTATTATTTCCAGGATGATAAATATTATAACTCCTGGCCACATTCACAGATTGTTTTCAGAGCACACAGGGTAAAACATGGTCCTGGTGAGAGGCACGGCATTCTGAACAGGGGCAGTATACCCTCACAGTTAAGAGGAGCACCCCCTACACTTTAAAATAAAAACGCGGTGCACTGATATTCACAATCAAAATGACGTTTTGGGGGGGCCTGCCACTCTATCACTTGAGCCCTGAGTTCCATAAAGACTCAGTAAGTTTCCTCCCTCCTGCAGACTCAGTTTACCACAGTACCAAGCCAGCCATCAGGTCCTCGGCTGGGCAGGATTGAAATATTTTAAAATCCAGTGTCATTCCTACTGAGTTCTTTTTGGAAGAGCATGACCCTGACCTTTAGATTTTCATCATTATACATTCTGACTCTTTGGCTTAAAAAAAGGAACTGTACAAACTACACATCTATGAAAGAGACCTAAACAAGTAAAAGTAATGTCAGAGTTTAATTTCACCCTCTTCAAATACAATGAAAGAGCCGACTTTCTGAGAACGTTGTAAGGATAAGGAATCAGTTTTTAGTGTTTGCCCCCTCCACTACCCCTTTTCTTTTCCAAGTAGGCTTACTAGGAAAAAGGTTTCTGAAAATAAAGTTTCATTGGGGGGGAGGGGTTGGCCTACATTCAGAAATGTCTTAGAATAGGCATAAAAAAACTAATAAATAATCATAAACCAAAATACATTAAAATAAAATTACAGTACACAAATTGCTCCTACAAGGTCCATTACGTTAGAAGATCCTTCCCAAGGTTCATAAATAAAGACGTCTTGACTCAAAATCGCTTCCTGCACGGTGATGAAGAACATGCAGAAACCTAAGTGAACTGCAAGCAAGTTATCGGTCGGGTGATGTCCAAACTACTTTGAGCGGGCACGGGTGGGGGAGACTGTTGTTTTTGATCCAAGTGAACACAATAGCAACGCATTTGTCCCACTTCCCGAAGTCCTCGAAACCTGGAAAGAAATGACAGGGAATGAAATGGGTGGCTCAGAAGTCAAGTAGTCAGTTCCCTCCCGGCCAGCCCAAAGGACAGTGTCCAGAAAGACACCAGGTGGTTTTCTTGGTGCAGAGAGACCCGATAAAGCAGTACGAGGGTATATGGCACTGACCAAGGGCGTTCACGGTGGTGGGAAAGTGGTCCATCCACCGTGCCCGCTCCCTGGCCAAGTTGCTGTCCTTCCCTCCCCGCATGGCCTGTACCAGTTACAGCTTGCCCATCTTCTCGTCACCTCTCCAGAAACTTGCAAGGATCTTTCATTTTGCCTCGAGAGCGGAACAGGTGAACAAGCTCTCTATCCTTCCCAACAACCATGCTGACAACATTTCTTGGTGTCCCAAGTTGCTAGGACCTTACCTAGAGGGGCCCTGGGTGCCGCCCTCTTCAGGCAGAGTTGGAGGTGCTGCGGAGAAGCCGGTGGCCGAGCGGCGGCTGCGAGTGAGGAGGCTGGTGCGCGTGCTGGAGTTGGTGTGGATGAGGGTGCGGGTGAGGGTGCGGGTGCTGGTGCGGGTGGGGATGAGGATGAGGATGCGGGTAGGAATGGAGCTGTTGGGACTGAGGCTTGGGTTGAGGTGGCATCTGCGGTTGAGGCTGGATCTGCGGCTGGGACTGGGGCTGGAGCTGGGGCTGGAGTTGGGGCTGGGGCTGGGGCTGGATCTGCTGCGTCTGCGGAGGCTGCTGCTGGACCAGGTGTTGCTGCTTCTGCCGCGTAGACTTGACCGCCAGTATGGCCTGACGATTTTTGTACTGCACCATCTGCAACGTGATCTCCGCGTTCCAGCCCTGGTCCTGGGGACACCGAAAGTCGATCTCTTTGCCCTCCGCCATCACCACAGTGAAGTACATGTACTTGCCCTTGCGCTCCACGCAGTCTACAGTCTTCATGTTTGAAAAGTGTAATTCCTTGAGCTTGGCTGGTGGCTCAAGGCCGGCGACGGTGGGGCCACTAGGTTGGGACGATTCAGCTGTCCCTTGCCCGGGTTGCTGCTGCTGATGTTGCAGCTGCTTGGGCGGGATAAGCAGCAGCCCTTCCTCGGTGAGGATGCAGCACTTTTTCTTCCAGAGCTGCAGCAGCCCGTCGCTGCGCTTCTCCAGCACTCCTTCCTTCAGCGCCTTGCAGCCGCTGCTCTCCAGCATCCTTCCCGCATAAGGGGTGCCGCTGCTCTGTTCGGCCTTTCGGCTTCCAGACGCCCGGGCTGGGGGCAGCAGCAGCCGCCGCGCGCTGTCCTCACCCCAGCGGCTTCCGCGGCCGCCCGCCCGGAGTGCGCAGAGGAGGCTGACTCGCAGGAGGCAGAGGGGTGGTGGTGGTGGTGGTGGCGGTGGCGGCTCTGGGTCCCGGCAGAGGGACAACCGCGTCCTGATGCGCCACAAGATCCCGGAGCCGCGAGCAGGCTGTTCTCTGCCGTCCTCCCGCGAGCGCTCACCGAAGGGCACTGGCCCGGCTCCCTCGCGGCGCTTTTCAATGGGCCACCCACTCCACCCCCGAGTGACACCCAGCGGAAAAGGCGGCTCCTGGCGCCCGCGCCGCGGGGGAAAACCCAGCTCCGAGAGGCGCTCGGCAGCCGGCGTCCGCCTCATTAACTTGGGGCCTTCCCAGAGCCCGCCGTGACCACGCCCCCGAGCCCTGGCTCCGCCTCCACCGCCCCGCCCCCGGCTCCACCCCTGCCGCCCACGGCCTTCCGAGCCCGCTCGGGGCTCCGGAGACTCCTGGCGGCTCCACGCGGTCGGTCGCTGAGGTCGCCGCGACTGCCAGGCGGCCAGGCGACGAATGCCTACGCCCAGAGGGCGCCGAAAGGCCATTTCCCCCCACAGTCCCGCCCTTTCTTGGCGGGTGGGTTCTCCGGGCGGGTAGCCTGGGGAGCCAGGGTTAGCGCCGAGAGAGGATTCCGTAGAGTGACTTTACAGATGGCTATGTAAACAGCAGAGGGAACAAAGCCCAAGAATGCTCCATACTTTTTTCAGCCATTCAGACAGTACGGCTACCGGTCTGGTGTATTGGCAGGTAAAAGGTGGACACATGCCAGGTATCATCTTGACTTCTCTTTCCACCCAGGGTACAGGCAAGAGCAAGATTAACCCCCGGCACCGCGCTCCGGTTTTTGTTCCCTTATGTCATGTATGTGAACGCGAGTCAGAAGTCAGCAGGTCTCCAGGTCCTGGAATTTAGGTTGTGAGCCGCCATGTGGATTCTAGGAATTGAACCAGTGTCCTCTGGAAGAGGAGCTCTTAACTGCTCGACCATCTCTCTCTAGCAGCAGCATAGCTGCCAGTAGTTTATAAGCCTCGGCAGTTGTCTTACAAACACCTATTAGGATCTAACTTTGGGAAGATCCTACTCCCGTTCTTGTACTTAAACATTTCCGAGACGCTACTTCCTGGTAATGCAGGTTTGGGAAAAATAACCTCTAAGTCTACTGTCACCATAAAGGTAGGACCTAATAGTCGGGTGGCTGCCACGCGGCAATATCCGAGAATGCAAGCAAAGAGAAAGTGAAACACCAAGTATTCAAAGTCCTTGTGTATCACACTAAGAAATTAAAAAGTTGTATTTCTAGTCGCACGTCTTTAATCCCAGCACTTGGGAGGCAGAGGCAGGTGGATCTCGAGACCAGCCTAGACTACAAGGGCTAGTTCCAGGACAGGTTCCAAAGCTACAGAGAAAATCTGTCTCAAAAAAAAATCAAAAACAAACAAAAAACCCGAACCGTTTTATATCTCTAACAGAAACGTCTTACAAAACAGTATGAGTCCTAAAATGAATTTGGCTGTATTGCAGGGTCTATCATACTTTTTCAGTAAAGGATCAGAATTGTGTAAAGATTTCTAATGCGATTAAACACGATTATCTCCTTGTATGTCTATGACTACTAAACATCTTTCTTTTCCCCCTGCCTCTGTAGAACAAGTGAGCAGTCCAGTTCCTACATGACCAACTGTCCATCTTCTTAGCAGAATGGCATCCGCAAAGGAAACGAGTAGAATTGACAAAGACATTGGAAACATTCACTCTCTTCCTAAATTACTTGCAAATGCCCCAACAGCCAACATAGATTTCAAATGTACCCACTTAATTCTGACTAGACTTAATAAAATGAACCACAGTGTATTTTAGAATTCGAGACTGAAATGCTGCTCGTCTTTTCAACAGCCACCATTACCACCTCACTGGCAATAATGGTCTTTTTAAGAAAAGCAAAACCTAAAGATCAGTAGTCAGAAAACGCATTGTAGGAAATCGTTTAAAAAATGTTTTGGGGGGCTGGAGAGATGGATGGCTCAGCGGTTAAGAGCTTTGCCTGCTCTTCCAAAGGTCCTGAGTTCAATTCCCAGCAACCACACGGAGGCTCACGGCCATCTGTACTGAAGTCTGATGCCCTCTTCTGGCCTGCAGGCACACGTGTGGACAGAATATTGTACACATAATGGTTCATTCAACTTTTGAGGACACTTGTTTTCCACCTGTCTGGCACACACAAGTACTTACTGCCAAAGAGTAGTAGACTAATAAACTACTAGTAAGGGCCCTACCCAATGACACCCAGACAGTTCCAGGACTGCACCAACGAGAGCTTGCGCCGTTATCACCCCGTGCGCAGATGTGTAAGGGGTCTGGATATACAAACGTGCAGCTAGCTGCAGCTAGCTTACAGCAGTTCAATCCCCAGGCAAGAGCAGGGGCAAAGATGTGCTGTGGGCCACAGTTCAGCTCTGCCCATTGTTTCTGTTCTTCCAAGGCTGGGCTCTCAGGGTGTGAACAGCAATACTTGCAAAGGCCAAACCATGAGTTCAAGGTGTAGACTATAGAGATGGTGTAAAAATCCAAGATATCACACAACGTGCAAGTCTCTTACATCCTTAAGTCTGTCTAGGGTCACATTGAATCAAAGTCTTTTTCTGAGCAATATTGTGAGGCATTATATACCAGCACCCCAATGTCTACAAGAGTTAAAAACTGATTAAGAACTGGTAAAACGGCTCAGAGGGTGAGGGTGCTTGCTGGCCTCTCAACCATTGCACTTAACAGTATCACCCCACTACATGCACACCAAGACAAGTTTCCTTTAAAGCTAGCTAAGCACCTTGGAGGGTATGACTGGAAGAAGGCACGAAGTCTGCCTGTGCTACAGCGAGGTAACATCTCAAAAAAGAAAAGCTAAACGGTGCTATACCAGGAAAATGTCAAGTGCATAAAAAAGATTGTCTCGTCCACATGAGATTTCGCAGTCATTTCCTCATTTTCTTAAAGAAACCCTCAAAATTCTTCATTTCTAACTATGTCGCCGTAGGGCCCAACTTGCGAACCCCTGAGACGCGAGGCGCCCACGGGGGCCGAGGGAGGCGGCGGGGCGGGGCAAATGCACGGCTCAGGTTTTTTTTTTTTCAGTATTAGCTGTCGAGTGGGTGCCCCCTAGTGACCAATTGGTGTAACAGCGCTCACTGCCTCTTCAGTTAAGGCCAATTGCTCTAATTTACAGGGATGCTGACCAGTTTCACCATATAGCTCCTACATAGCTGTGCCACTCCAGTTCCTACCCCCTAACCCCTGCACTTGTCCTCTATTTTTTGTTCCTTTCAGGCAATGGGGGGGGGAGGTGTGTGATGGGGAAGGGGGTTTCCATATGCGCAGTACATTTGCAGACAGGAAGAGGTCTTCAGACCCCAGCTGGATCTAACGACCAGCCAGGCCCACAGAATGAAAGCCTTCTCTAAATAGAAACCAAAGCAGTAGCTTAAAATCTTTCACTAGATACCCTTCTTCAATCTAAATGGCAGCAGCTTTACTCGCCATTGTAAATTCTTCCCCAATTATATATGGCAAACATATATAAGCACCCTCCCCACAATGCTGGAACCACATGTCCAAAATCACACCTGACCAAGACACAGACATCTAAGGCTCGAAGCCCAGTTCATAAGGCTGAAGATGGAATGGTAAAATTGACTTCATTTTCCTTGTCTTCTCTGGATACCACCAGACCAAAGAGATCACACAGAAATTAAGGGTAGCAAACATGAAAAACCTTCAGTAGGGCCATTGCTTTAGTAATATCACCCGGTCTATTAGCATTTATGCATTATTTAGGCACCTGTTAGCTAGACAAGGTTTTTCCTTTTACTTCAAATTTTTTAATTTTTATTTTATTTTTTATTTTTAGTTAGGCAAGGCTTTTAAAACACTAAGCAAAAATTTTAAAATCTGGGGATTGAGAGAAAGAGCACTGGCTGCTCTTCCAGGTCCTAAGATCCATTTTCAGCAAACAAATGGTGGCTCACAACCATGTATATCTGGTGACCAGGCATATGGGTAGGCAGAACAATGTATAAGTAGTATTTTTTTTTGAAAAAGAAATCACATCAAGTTCTAGGATTATTTTCCTAATTATTTATGCTCAAAGTAAAACTAGCAATTTTAAGTTTTCTTGAGAACTTAATGAATTCCATGGTTACATTATACATGGCACTAGATTCCTACTGCTCATCTTTCTTAATACAGACCAGTGTTGGTAAACGGGAGGAAGGCCAAAGTCCAAGTTTAATCATGTCACCAACCTATGAATTACCCTAATACCTGGTCGTTAAAGGCTCTATGGGATAGATTATTCAGGATTGTATGGTTTTATTAAAAATTATTACATCTCCCCCAATTTCATATTGTCACAAGAGGAACTAAATCTGTAGAAGTCACCAAATAGTATGTAGTAGAGAAGTCAGTAGTCTGTATTTATAATGGATTATTCTGTATCTTTCATTTCAAAAATCCTTAAAAACTTTACCTACCAATCTGGGCTACTTTTCTCTAAATGAAAATTTCTAGGCCATTTCCATTTCTCTAAAAATGTGTAATAAACCTTAATTAGTCTAAGAACTTTTTTTTTATAGCCAAGGTTACAGTTTAATGTCTGGAATTGTAAACCTCTGTACACATCTGTTAATACCAGATAATAGTGTTAATACTCTGCCCCTGCCAGATACATTTACTTTTAGAAGCTCAGTGGTATAAGTGGCCAGTTACCAAACACTGGTATTATAAACACCGAGTTCATATAAGAATTATTTAAAAACTGCATAGCACATTTGTTTCTCAAAGTCCCTATATATGCTTCTAAATTATATATTCTAAATATATTCTAAATGTTATATAAGTCAAAAATAACATTGTTTAACTTAAAGTAAAAAATAAAGGCTGTCTTACACTAACCATTAAAAATGAACTATAATCTTAAACCCTGAAATCATAACAAATGTTTATCTCTGCAAGCAAGATACGGTTTTCAGTTGTTTTGTAATTTTAAATGGGAATAGCCTGTAACTCAGCTAACCCCACAAATTATGCCTTACAAATAGTAATATGAAGATCTCAAATTCAGCTATCTCAAAGCAGCTAACCCTCCTAACCCAACTCCACCATACCTACACACACAAAAAAAAATCTGTCAAAGCTAATGTCTTCTTTCTTATGTATTTGTAAAGCGCTTACAAAGAGGCAGATCCCATTCTCCTGCTGCCCACTCACCACTTGCAAATAGTGACAGCGCTGCTTTGAGGAGCTGCAGACACCTATGACCTACACCAGCTCGGAGTCTACTACTCTGTCCGTTACCGGCCTTCCAACTACTTTCTCAAGTGTTTGTGTTTATAAAGAACTGTACAGGGCTTACATCATGTCTTAGGGGAAAAGGAGAACTGTTTGACATCACATGAATAGAATACTTTAAGCACTGAGAATGTAAAATCAGAATTGCACCGTGGAATCTTTCTGTTCTTCATACATATCACACTCACGTGGCTAAGGTTCTCTAAAAATCAATTTTATTTTAACAGGTCATAGTGGTTTAAGCACAGAATAGCTGCTCTCCAATCTTCAAAGAAATTATGTGTAGCTGTAAAAACTTCAAGTATCACCAGCATTTTATAAAATTAGATCCAATTTTATTAAGGATTTCAAATTACATATTTCAGACTTCTAGAATGGAATAGAACCATTTGGGGACTGACAAAATGTCATAATGAACACTGACCGCCATGTCCAAAGCACATCCCGATCATACAACAAGAACCAGCTACCTGTTCACTTTGGCAACAGCTACTTCCTAAGTAAGGAAGGCAAGACTGTGCTACCTCCTTAAGTTCACTGAAAACGGGATTCTATCTTTAGATTACAAACTTTAATGTTCAAGAAAATAAGCTGTGTTTAGATGAACTATGATTACAGAAAATAGCAAACAATCTAATAGAAAGCAACCAAATCATTTTCAAAATAAAGGAAATGTAATTGGTTAAGGATTTCCAGCAGCTAAAATTCTCAGGAAGGTTAGCGAATGTGTTCACATCCTAAGACCTTAATACTGAAATTTCACAAAAAGAATGTCAGCTCTCCACAAAAGGGAAAAAAACTCGATGTCAACTCGATTAACAGCAGGAATGACATGAAAGACCGTCCTCCAAGCACAACCCAATTACTACGCTCTGGGAGGCCAAGTCCCTTCCCCAAAAATGAACAGTAATTAGCCTGAGGTATTTTAAACGTGGCTCTTAGCTAAAGTTTAATGTCATCACCCCCTGCAATGGCCTCATTACCACTTTGGGATTTATTACACGTGGTCACTTGAAATACTCAAGGGAGGGGGAATTAAATCAAAGACAGAAACCCTTGGATCACTTGAAGTCATGTACTATTTCAGACATTCCCACCAGAGTAGGAGCTACACACTCAAATCGAGGATGGAGGTGTTTAAATTTCATTCTCCAGTTTAATGACTCAAGCTCGGTGTGAATGTAATGCTGACCATCACACCTGTGGTACAGAGGCCTGACTCTTTTGAGCATTTAGTAAGATTGAGAAGATGTGAGAATTACCCCAATATGCCTTAACATATCTGTGAGGTAGTTAAATCAACAGTACCACCCATTCTCAGTTCTCCACAGTAAACAGAAACATGGCTAAGTGACATACTACTCATCCTTGAGCACTAAGTATTCAAATAAACAGTCACAAAGATACTTAGTTCTAACAAATAGAATTTAACCTTTGTTTAAAAAAGTATTGTACAACACTTTTGTTAATTTTCAAAGCACACGTGTATGTATTCCCTCCTCCAAAGTTGTTCAACTTGGAAAACCAGGCATCCCTGAACAGCTAACCTTCTGCAAGCCTCAATCAGTACACACTGAGACATCATCCTCTGACAGCTGAAACTGTGTGACATTTTTATTTTAGGCTATAAAAACAAAATTAGGCAAACAAACAAGAGAAAAATTCAAAATAGGTTCAAATGATGTAAGTCCATCCTTTCCAGGAAAGCAGAAGGTAGTCCCTACCGCAAAGAAAAGATATTTCATTAATGGAGGTTATTTCTCAAAGTACATTTAAATACTATCAGATTAAGTTCTGAAAAAAAAAGAAAAAACAATGCCTAACATTTGCTCAGCTTGCTTAATAGCCATAAATTGATTTGTTACAGCATCTAAAATATAAAACTCCCTTAATAACCTCAATATAAAACTCCCTTAATAACCTCAGTTATTAGGTTTGATTTTTACTGGAAATTCTTAACCACAATTTTCCTTCTCCAAGGTGTCAGTCACCGCATCCCCTAGCAACACAAGGGAAGCATTGGTGGATACAGGCAGACATCAGCTTGTTCTTCTACCAGCTGAAACCAACTTTGGTTCTTTAGGAAGGCAGCAGCTAAACCAAAAGAGTTCAACAGTTGATTTCATACTTGTATCACAATAGCTACATGATGAAAACATTCCAGAAGAACCAAGCTGCAGCAATAAATGAACATGCAATAGAGAGGATTTATATGCATTCAACATATCTGACAGAACTATATAGTAAGGAGTCTAGGCAGAACAAATTGGTCTTTAAAATATCAATTTCCTTTCCTTTAAAAACTTACTGATTCTACCAAGAAAATACAAAACCCTAAGGCTGTGAGTAACTGAGGTGAGCTTAGGCTATTACAGGGCAGGCCGTCCGCTTCACTGCTGCTTGCACTCTGCGGGGTTCTGATCCTTCTGTTAAAGGAAAACAAGACGTCAATCTATCTTCTACCTACTTTGAATTTTTCAAACAATAGTTACTTTAACCACAGTATTATAAAAATGATGTGAAAACAGGTGATGTGGGTTAGTAACACACTATTTAATGTTAGCGAGTCACTTGTGTACACAATAAAGCTTCATCGGAGATGGTCTTTAAACAATCATTATGTTGGACATCTTTTAACTAAGTCTTTTTATTCTCTAAGATAACCTGTTTATATTTAGCTATTATTAGACTAAATCATAACTATCAAAGTATTTTTTTTAACCTCCCTTACACTTGCTTCCTGAGTGAGATGTCACAGCATATGGTTGATGAATGAAATCAAATGAATCTCTGAAGAGAGAGAGGCTTTTAGGGATTAAATAACAGTAACAGTGGTTGGAAGAATCCAGCACACAGCGCTCCGAGAGTTCAAAGCACTCCTGCATCCAGATCTCCTTTAGCTAGCCAATTAAACACTAATTATAATTTTCCTTTGGGAGGAAACCAATCTAAGCAATAAAGTTTTAATCCTTAGAAAGAGCCAAGTCCCAAATACTGAGCATTTTCGAGTGTCTCATCTACTAACGTCAGTCTAAGTTACACTGAGAAGAAGCACTGGCTTTGCTCACCTTTGGGTCATAGTCAGGGTCATTTTCCTCATCTCCTTCTTCTTCCCCTTCCTATATTAAAGTTCAAAATGCATCCATGAAGTAGGTACACATTGACTCATAATGTACGCAAATTTTAGCACAAGTTACTCTATGGGTCAACAGATTTGTTGATAATACAATTTAATTTGAAAGCATCTAACATGAAAAATTTCCCAACACAACTTGAGACATCCAGACAGCTTTTATTGAAAAGATTTACTGCAGCCAACGTTGGAAAAGTTTACTGCAGCTTTTGACTTCTTTAAAGAGCTGATAATCCTGCAGCAGAACAAAATTATTTGAAATAAAAAAAATGTTGCTGAGTTTTGCAATTTATTTATTGAAACCTTATACATACATCGTTTGGCTGTAGAATTCTAAAATCATATTTTCCAAAATTTATCCCAATCACAGAATGATTATGGCAAAGGAATACATTAATCATTCAATAATTTTCTCCTCAATGTGTTATACAGTGAATTATTTGTTCATTTGGTAAACATTACCTCATCAGCTTCTTCACCTTCTTCATCATACTGAAAAGAGAAGAGGACAAAGTGTGAATGCGTACTGCATCAGTAGCACCCTTTACAAACAGCAAATGTAGTAGATTAAAAAAAAAAAGCCAATAACTGCAGAAAAATTCCCCAGCCCTGTGTTAGCTACAGGCTGAAGCATTTCCCTAAGATTTCTTTATAGTCTATACAACCTATGAACATTCAAAGAGCTCTAGTTTCATGACATCAAATTAAGAGTAAAATATATCCATTGGTAACCAAGTTGCATCAACTCTAATTTAAAAAAAAAAAAAACCTGAAAACAATGAATCCAAATAACCCAGACCCTCTAAACTGAGAAAAGCGATCCAAAGCATTCACTTAATTATGAATTCATCTGTCCTGCTTCACTAAACAATCTAACCCCAAAGTTCGGCTATTGTGCCCTCCCCACCAACCCCACGGCAGGGTTCAGGCATCCTCAATACTCACATCATCGTCATCATCCTCAATAGCCTCCCCAGTGAAATACAGCACTGATCTCGGGATTATCCGCTCCCGTAAAAAGTGACCAATTTCAAAGTCTGCAGCCAGTATAGCCTCAGAATCATCATCCTATGAAGAAAAACCATTGTCATGTGCAAGTTAACTTTGCTCTCCTGTCACTTAAAATAATAGATCAAGTGGTCACTTACATGTTAGTAGGCCAGCATATACACAAAAAATTATACTAAATAAGAACTGGATCTATTTATTTATCTTATATGGCTTCTTGTTTAAAGAAAAGGCAAAAAAGCAACTTCGTGACATCCCTTTGGAAATACTAGAAATAGGGCTGACAAGATGGCTCAGCAGGTAAGATTCAGCAGTTAACAGAACTGGCTGCTCACAGAAGACCCAGGATTCTGTGGTCTTCACTGCAAGCCAGACTCCAGTTCAAGCAGATTCTATACCCTCTTCTGACTCCTGCAGGCATCGTGCACACAAATGGAATGCACACGCATTCCCGACTACTACACATAAAACAGTGTTGACTCTTCAGCAGGGACGGTGGCACACGCCTTTAATACCAGGACCTGGGAAGCAGAAGCAGGTGACTCTTTGTGAGTTCAAGCCAGCCTGGTCTAAATAATTGAGCTCTAGGTCACCCAGTGCCACAGAAAGCCTGTCTTAAGAAAATAATAAATAAATAAACATGTCTAGCTTTTTGATTTCATGTATGCTAAATTGAATAAACACTCAACTCACCAGATCTCCATTCTCAGGAACTGCAAAATTAAGAAAAGAAATCCAAATGTGAAAAAAAACCCACCAATATTTACAATAAGCACCAACATATACAACCAAAACTAAGACACTACTCACCTTCAGGAGGGGTAAAAAAATTAAAGAAAGAATCGTTGGATACTGTTTTAGTCACAGTACGAACTGTCCCACGTCCCTTATGTTTCTGCTTCTTTTTAATGGTTTTCAAAGTAACATTCTTTCCTTTTTTCCAATCTATCTGGCACCTTAGGAAACAAAATATATACAATTCATGGTATTTTACTACACCTGACTGCTAGATTTTAAAAGAGTTCATATGTGAAATTAAATTTTTAGAGGATAATTAAACTTAAATAATGGGAAAACTTTCTAAACAAAACATTAAAATTTACAGATTTACAACAGCAATAACACATGATATAAAGAAAGTGAATAACATATTCTTTCACAAAAATACAGGTGCTATAGCCAGACCCAGAGGAAAATAGCAGAGACTGCAATGTCTGGCAATACAAAATCTAGCAGGATACACAGGGAATGTAATACTGTAAGCTCTGCCTATAATTAAACGAAAAACAAGAGCAGCACAATTAACTCACCCTGTACAGCCCATAATTTCTGGTCCATCAAAAGAAAAGGGATCAGAATCATCTGGTTCTGACCTCATCCTGTAAGTCTTCGTTAACACTTCATTTGTGAAATATTCATTGGGTTCAAAGTGAAATTCTAAGATAAAACTCTTTATAAGAAAACAAAAGTGAGTTAAATTCTTAAACCATGAATTCCAATGCATTAATACACAGACTGACCCATGGTTTGATAAACATGCATTCTAGTCTAATGCTGCCCTCCCACTGAAATATAATCCTAACAGGACTATAAAGGAACCCCTAATAATGTTAAAGCTAAAAGTAAATGAAGGCACAAGATAAAGAATATGGTTTCAAATTAAATTTATGTTAGGTAAATCTAAATAAATGACCAAGCGCTTCTTTCCATCTCTCCAGAGACACCAATTTTAAATATGAAGTTCGACCTTCAACAACACACAAAAAAACTTTATGAACCTTTATTCACAGCTCTGTCCCTAGGTAACAGGCACAGGAGGGACTGTTAGTTGATCTCTCCTCAGGGAGGACCTTTCGCACCATCTACTTGAAGGCATTCCAGGCACACTTGTTCTATTTTATCCACTTTAACCTAGGATCACTGAGTATCCGTACAGAATCCATCACCAAAACAAATGTATTTAATTTAGAGAGCACCCAGTGTCTGCTGCAATCCCTCACTTCCACCCCTAACTCTTGAAGACCATCCGTTTAAACCTGTCTGCCAACACCACGAAACGAAGTATGTAACCTCTCTTACCATGGGTTGGCCAGCATCTGAGAACTTCACTTTAATATCTTTCAAGTGCTTCAGAATAGGCTCATCATGCTCCTGCAAATTAAAATAAACACTATTAATTATCTAACTTGGCTAAATACTCTGTTACTACAGTGAAGTTTTGTACAGGAACTATGAACTAAAGCTTTTCCACCGGATTATTATGGTTTAGGGAACCGAAGCTACCTCATACTGACTGACCCATTTGAAAAATACAAAAGTCTAAGAAAGGCCTTTTTAAACCCAATGTCTCCCATCAGATCTGATGCCCTTCACACTGCTCCCTTTCCACAGTGGTAAAGCAGGAAGCAATACGTACTCTACCACAACCCGGGGCAATGGCTCAAGAAAGGTGAGGCAGTTTCTCAAAGGCTAACATCTCTGCTTTTCTGGGGTAATACAAATGAAATACCCAAGTTTTCTCAACACCCTACCTTGAGATACTTAAGCACAGGAAACCAAGAAGGTACTACAAACTATGAGAAAGAACCAACTGATAATGATCAATCACCAAAGATACTATTTTATTACTAAACTTTGATCAAATAAAAGTCAAATTCTTTGTATAAAACTATAATTCAAGTGAAGAAATTAGCAACCACAGATATTTAAATGTCAGACTTTTTTAAAAAAAAATTTATTATGTATACAATATTCTGTGTGTGTGTGTGTGTGTGTGTATGCCTGTAGGCCAGAAGAGGGCGCCAGACCTCATTACAAATGGTTGTGAGCCACCATGTGGTTGCCAGGAATTGAACTCAGGACCTTTCGAAGAGCAGGCAAGGCTCTTAACCACTGAGCCATCTCTCCAGCCCCCCCCCCTTCTTTTTTAGGTAAACAGGTTGTTTTGTGAATTAAATTACCTGGACCATATCACTGAGCAAATCAACATTCTTAAAAACTGTCAACCAAAATTCCGGAATCCCTTTAGGGTCTTCTTTTTCTTCATCCTTTTTCTCATCTTCAATCTTGACCTTTTCTTTCAGTTCCTCCTTGAAAATGGACAGCATACAACTAAATGACTATACTGGGTCTTTGGATAAGTTTTCTATAGCCCCTAATTCACTTTCAACCTTCAATGTTCTGGTTTAACTCTGCAAATACTATTCTCATCCAAACTTCACTTCCACAGAAATCAAGAACCACCAGGCAGATCAGGGCTGCGGGGATACCACAGAGAGTGGACCAATGTTCAGCCTGGCACTCTGAATAATGTACTGATCACTCTCGTTTTTTTTTGTTTTGTTTTGTTTTTTGTTTTGAGACAGGGTTTCTCTGTAGCTTTGGAGCCTGTCCTGGAACTAGCTCTTGTAGACCAGGCTGGTCTCGAACTCACAGAGATCCGTCTGCCTCTGCCTCCCGAGTGCTGGGATTAAAGGCATGCGCCACCACCGCCCGGTGTGATCACTCTCTTAAAAGGAGCAAGGCCACGTAACGGCACAGATCTGACACAGCTGCCATTATTCACTGCAGGCAGGTCAATTGAAAGCTGTCTGGTTCCTTGTCTGTCATCATGAAGTTCAAAGGAAACCACACAAAAAGTTCAAAATACTATAAAAGACAATGCCAGCCTGAAGAGCGGCTCATCTGCATTATCCACCCGAAGCTACAGAAGCCCTGTCTTAAAAAACAATGAAAATTAAAAATAAAAACAAGAAACAAATGCACTTCTGAGAAGTCCTTGTCTTAAGAGACAGGAAGAGCCCGTGAGCACTCACCGAAACTTCTTCCTCCTCATCCGGTTTCCACTCACATTCTTCTTCTGTAGGCTCATAAATTGCATTAATGATCTCAAATCGCTAAAGTAAAATAAAATAGAGAGCTTGTGTAAAAACATTAGCGCCCCAGCTTAAAACTACTGGTTTCTAATTAATGCCTCATAGATTGAACTAGTAAATAGCACAAATCTTAACAGTTATTGCTGGTTTCACTACCCATACCATTCACTAAGTATCAACCAGTTACAAGTAAATTTTCCTTAGTTAAATAAGTAGCATAAATCATTACCTTATCAAATAAAGGCTGATAGAGCACAGCATACTTCCTTTCAAGATCATGAACTTCCTCATAGAATTTGGCTTCTATCTGTGCACATTTAACTTGAAGGTTCTTGAGAGCGTTCACTCGTCTCTTGACTACTTTAGGCAAGCTGAAAGTTTAGAAACCAGCTACGTAAGCTCACAGAAAACACAACTCACATTATATTCCCATGAAAACTGAAACATAAAAGTTTCTTATAATAAATTTAAATATGTACAGAATCTCAGTGATATATGTGACAAGGCATAACAAGTGAGAGCGACCAGCCTAACTTAATTTTTTGGTTTGTGTGTAGGCACCTACCTCATGTGTATTATCTAGGGGAAAGTTCCTGGAGAAACAGGTATTTTCTAACCCTTTCTGTATTGGAACTTGAAATGACACTAAGAACATATTATGATGAATGTGCCTGTTCATACCTGACACAACTGATCTAATACAATACACAATGCGATTTCTTGTTTTTAGAGGGTACAAAGGTCTCATATTGCCAACTGGCTGCCTCGAGGATACAGCCAAGGATGACCATTGACCTGATCATTCCACTTTCTACCTCCCAAGTGCTGGGATGATGAGGTGTGTGCATCATACCTGTTTGGTGTTCTTTTTTGAATTGTACATAATTAAATTCATGAACCATTCTGTCTAGAGACCCCAAAAGCTCACACCCAAGCAAGACATACCTAATTTTAGAAAATCTGAGTAAGAAATAACCTGAATCCATTGAATTGTCTTTCCCAAAATTAATTCTTACCTAACCACTAGAATAGTAAAATTAAAGAATTAACACATTCAACTAGATCAGCTCTCTATTTCTTACAAATAATCCTACAGAAGCCTGACAATCTGCAGTGGAAGGTGGCAGACCAACCCAATACACTGGATTAGCATGTGCTCAGAGAGAAAATGGAACTGGGGAGTAGGTTATGCTGCTAGCCTTTTCCACACTGCAAAATTACGCCTAGTAATTAGAGCAAGTCACCCAACTCAGGAAAGCAGGGACACACCTCCACAGTCAATTCTAACAAGACTGTTTGCTTCTCTCATTAGTACACAAACCGCAACCTTGAGAAGACACCTGGAAAGAAGCTGATGACAAGTGAGGGGAAACCATTTTGTAAGAAATCCTTAAATCAGTTCCTCCCCTGGACAACCACCGCCTCTTCCTATTCAGTAATAATATCAAAGACAAAATTCCAAAGAAAAAAATTAAGCCACAAAGGAAACGGTATCAAATTTATTATACCAGTTTACGAGAGAAAAAGACTTGTAGTTTGAAAAACTGACTTCACAATGCTATGAGCTACTGGTCAAGATAAATGTATTGGGTACAGTAGGCTTTTGCAAGAGACAAACCATACTAGTTAAAGCAAAAAAATTCAAGTAATACTATATAAAACATGGCAGTAAATTAAACTATTGCCTTGAAGAAAATATTAATAAGCAATACACATCTTGAGAATATTCTATAAGCTACACAGTATAAACACAGCTGTTTGAGCCAGGAAGTAACCAGCTGTGAAACAAAGGAAGGCACCAACAGAGAAAGACAGCCCCGCTAGCTAAACATAGTAAACGTAATTTTACTCAGGATATGACACCCTCCTCTGGCTTCCCTTAGAACCATACACATGGCAGACATTTGCAGAGAAGTTAAAGACAGACATAGCAAGAAGCTACATAGGAAACCTGAGACCAGAGTCAAATTGGGTTCATGTCTCAAAAGGCTGAACTTAATAAAGAACTTTAACTTATGGTACCAGACAGAAAGATATAATTAAAATAAAAAAGCTAGAGTACATCTCTCAATGGAAAAAGTATGGCCAAAAGAAAAAGCGTGGCCAAAGAAACTACAAAGTACAAAGACAAAAGTACACAGGCACACACCGCCATAAACTGAATTAAATTCAACCAGTCTGCAGTGGGAACTGGAACCCATGTTTCCACACAGAATCCTCCAGACCAAGTAAACAGTTACTACGAAGAAGCAGAAAGCTTAAGCACCTCGATTACGGTCAACATTATTATGGTCTGGATGTCTTCTTCCCTCCACAGGTGGGGACCTGTGCTCAGGCCAAACGACAACACTGGAGACAGTTCTCTCCCCCACTTGAGTGGACTCCAGGGATTCAATTCAGGTTTCTAGCTCACTGCTCCCCATTACAATTTACAAAAATAAGAGGGGGCTGAAGAGATGGCTCAGTGATTGAGAGTGTTTACTGCTCTTAACACAGGACACAAGTTCACTTTGCAGCACCCATGTTGGACTGCTCACAACCACTGGAAAATCCAGAGGATCTACTGTCCTTTTCTAGCCTCCCTGGGCAACCACATATGCACAAAAATTAAATAAATAAATCTTAAGAAAAAAGAATGCTAAGGCTATGAAGGACAGATTAGACCAAGAGGCAAAGCAAAGCAAGAACACACTATGGCCAGAGAGCAGTCACAGAAATATGGAAAAGAAACCCAAATTAAAATTAAGGGCTGGGTACTCAGGAGGCAGAGGCAGTCTAAAAAACTAAAAAACCAAAACAATAAAGGCTCTAAGAAACTTTAGCAAGACCAAAATAACTGAAGATTTTATTTTATTTTTGTGTGTGTTTTGCCTGAATATATGGAGTCAGATAACCTGGAACTGAGTTACAGATGGTTGTGACCCACCATTTGGTGTTTGGAATTGAACCTGGGTGCTCTAGAGGATTTTAAATCCTAAACTACATACTACATACATGTTCAGAAAACAGCAAACCAAAATTTACACTAAAAAAACTTGGGACAGACCAAGTAAGACTTTTAAAATGGGTGTGGTAGTATCATATCAGTCTTTTATTATCAGTACTTGAGAGGCAAAGGCAGGTGAGCCTCTGAATTCTAGGTCAGCCTGGTCTACACACCAAGTTCCAGGACAGCCACCACCCCTCTTAAGTGGGGAGGGGGGAGGGCAGAAGGGAGGAGATGGACTAGACTACAAGGCTAGAAATGTCTCAGGCGTTTGGAGCACTTACTGATCTTGGAGAGGCCCAGTGTTATGCTCCTAGCATTTTCATGGTGGCTAAAGAGGCATCTAAGACCTCCTGCCCTCCAGAGTGAGCACACAATTTCACACACAAACACGGCGGCAACACACTCATAAACAATTACTTACTTAAAAAGTAGCCTCAATCTCTCCAAAAGCATTAAACTCCAAATTAAAAAGTACAAGGTCTTTTGTTACTTTCTAAAGAAGTTGTGGCAGGAAGACAGAGAAAAGTAAAGACAATCCTGCTCAATGTTAAGCAAACCTTGGCTGGTAACTATAAACAACTCATTAAAGTTTCTTTGTACACAGAAGTGTGTGTATATATATGTATATATATATACACACACATAAGCTTATCTCACAAGGAAGTATTAATTATGTTTATTCCTTGGTGATGAGGCTAGTTTGACTTCAAATGGGGGGGCTACAAATGATTTTAGCAATATTACTGAATACAGTAATTTAAAAAAAAAACCAGCATTTCTTCATATAAGCAGGAATACAATATAAAAGAATACTATTCACAATAGGGTTACCACAAGCAAAATATACAGAAATGAATATAACCAATATTCTAAGAAAATCACAAAACTGAAGGATAGCATGTGATTATCAATACAAACATATGGATGATAAAGATACACTACTCTGTCCATCTGTGATATGAACGCCACTCTAACTTTCTGAGTTAAACTGACAGCCTTGTCGACCGTGGGAGAGCTGCAGGCAGGTGACCTTGATTCCATTTACACAAAGGACCATGTGGAAGGAAGCATCTGTCAAGGAATAACGTGAAGACTGTGCCTAGAGTGGAGGTTCCGGAAGCCCCCGTCTCACTATGAAGGTACAGCTACTAAATGTGTCAAAGACAAAAACAGGCGGAAAGACCTGGGAGATCAAAGTGTTCTACTCACAGACAAATTCAATTATTTAAAAGAACTTCCTATGCTAACAGATGGCACATGTATAAATCAAAGTTCATAGCTAACAGTTTATTAAGAACTTAATGAAAAAGAAGAAATGGATGTTTACCTGCACCAAGCACAAAGCTGGACTTTGAAGGAAATTAAAGACCTAAACATGAGAGGTCCAAATGGCCAATAAGAAAGCAGGTGCTCAGAATTGGAACCCACACACGTCATGAGCACAAAAGGAAAAACAACACTACCCATTTTGCTAATGTAGAAATTCTGGATTTCTGTTTACTGAAAGGACTCCATCGGTAAGAATATTTTTTACAGTAATTTAGTAAGGAATATGAATTAAGAATTTCTGAAAATATGATACGACAGTAACCTAAGTAAGAAAATGGACAGAGGGCACAATGGTCTACAAGACCTGCACATTTTCTGAAAAGCAGCTCCAAGTTTACTAGACAGTAAAACAAGGTCAGACCTTCTAGACTGGTTAAAAATAAAATAATCCAAAAAAAAAAAAAACCCTGGATGGCAGAGACATGGAAAGAAATCCTAGCACCTCTAGAAATCTTATTACAAGCCCTAAAGAATGTTTGCTCTCTAAGTAGAAATTCTATTACCAAGTAGCACTCCAAAGAAATTCTACGAGTCCCTAAGAGGCGATAAAGAATGATGGATCCCATCCCAGCACAATATTTGTCAATAGGAGTCCAAAAGCAAAGCAGGAAAGACACACAGAACCATGGAACATTTCCAGTAAGCCAGGAGAGTAGACCTTCAAATCATAAAGTTAGGTAGCACATGAAGTAATCTGTATTTTAAAATCCCGTTTTTCTAATTCTGTACATTCCTAACAAGCTTCTAAACAAATCACAGAAATGGCTAAGATGTTTCCTTCCTATAGACTTGAATCAAGTCAAGACTCAATCTAATCATTCTTAACTCCGGAAAACCTTATACTAGATACTAACAGACATTAGCGTTCCATGATCACACAGGTAAGCTTCAATGTTCTTTTTATAGAGAGTAGAAGAAAAAAAAGAATTTGTACCTTTCAATGTATCCTGTTGGTGTGTCTACCAGACCATCCAGTCTTTCCTGAAGGGCTGCAAGAATCTGAGGATTTTGCATCATCTGAACAGTCAGCTGACGCGCTTTTAAAAAGAAAGGGAGCATTGAAAGAAGGATTTGTAAAACCATTTCTGCCGTTTCCACGGGACACCCAATCATGAGTCTTGCTAACAGGCCCATAAATGTTGGTATGAGGAGATGTGTTCAGTAAGCTATGGATAACCCAGCACTCAGAGAGAAAGCCCAGGGTTTCTCTAGGCCATCACAAGCATAATGAACAAAATCCTTTCTTTCCTGTCATTTCGCAGTTCACACGGGGAAGCTCGATGCTTTGTGCCAATGCCTACCCAAGTCTCCACAAGTTACACTTACCAGAAAACTCCCAAGTGCACTTTAGGCTAGAGAAAACTGAAGATGTTATCTGGATGTTTATGTTTGATGAATAATAAAAATGGGCCTTTACTTTATTTATGTACATTTAATTTTGAGACTATAACAAAATCACTTTCAGGTGTATTCTTGGAGACCAATATAGTAACTCAGTAACTAGATGGTACACAATTATAGCAATAGATGTTTAGCAGCATCAATTATAGCCACTGAAAAACCACTGGACCTCAGTATTTTCATAATTTATCTGCTAGGTAAACTCTCACTGAATCCACATACATTTATGTGTCCTTTTGGGGTTTACTAGGGTACATTTTAAAAGACAGACACAACACTTTCTACCTTAATTAAATGGCAAACACAGTTTAAAAGCACTGCCAAGTTACTCCCACTTCTAGCCCTTCTGGTGCTCTAACTCCAGCAATAGGGGTGAAATGTTATTACGTTCCCTTATCTTCCTTGCTTACTGCTTCCTTCCTTACACAGGAACACATACAGTTACTGCACTCCAGGAATGGATCGGGAGATAAAGGACAATGGACAGGGACGGGGGGGGGAGGGAGGGGGGGAGACAGTTCCTATTACTCCCCTCTAGAGCACACATGCCAGCAACTGCTGGCTCCTGAAGTAATTTAAAAGAATACCTTTGATTTTTGTTTCTTCACCCGTTTCTTCTTCTTCTATTTCTTCAACGTCATCCAAATCTTGATCAAGTTCAGACTGTTCTTTGCTACAATGTCATAGTATCACACCATAGTTTAAACATATGAATTACAGAACAATATTACAGAGAAATTTGATTTTCCAATAAAAAAATCTTTGTTCTTTCAAAAGGACAGAAATTCAAAAGTGATTATTTTCTAACTCTAATATGTTGACAAGTACTAACTTAAAACCATCTAGCTAAAACAAGCCAGCTTCAAGCTTCAAAAATGCAGTTTGGTAGATCTGCGTCCTCAGGAAGCATGTATCCAAAGACTGCACTATCAGCATAGCAAATTACCAAGATGAAGTCTGCTGCCTAGTCCATTTTATAAGTAAAAAACTATGAACAGGCTTTGGCATTTCATTTGCTGTTGTTTTGTACATTTGTTTCATGTAGCCTACTCTGGCACCTAACTTCCTATGCAGCTGAAGGCTCTGAACTTGATACTTCTGTCTACCTTCCAGAGTGCTAGGATTACAGGCCTACACCAAAATGCCCAATTTATAGCAGGGAATTGTTGGGTTCTTAGTTTTTACTTGTTGGTGGCGGCGGCGGTGTGTTTTTTGTTTTAGAGAGTTTCCCTGCGCACTTCTCTAGCTGTCCTGGAACTCTGAGGATGGATCAAGCTCAGACTACCTCCCATTTGATAATGATTCTTTCTTAAAGGTTTAAATGATTTGGTTTATAAGATTTCACTGTCATAATCAGGGTGTCATGGTGACAAATATCCTATCTCAAAGACAAGCCAGGTAGTGTGGTGGTACACACAAATATCCTATCTCAAAGACAAGCCAGGTAGTGTGGTGGTACACACCTTTAATCCCAGCACTTGGGAAGCAGAGGCAGGCGGATCTCTGTGAGTTCAAGACCAGCCTGGTCTACAGAGTGACTTTCAGGACAGTCAGGACTACACAGAGAAATCCCATCTTGGGGGGAAAAAAAGAGAAACAGGGATCCCATATCTTTGCTTATCTTTACATCACAGCAAAGATGGAGAAGTAATGTTTAGACCTTTGAGTCACCTCCTTGCTTAAATTTTAGCCAGGACAGTTGCATTGGAAGACATCTTTCTCATTATCTTGGCAAAACCCTACTCTTAGACATGAGATTCCATTTAGCAATAAAGAGGGTGGGGTTAAGGACAATTTTCCATTATATTTTGGGGGAGGTTTTGCCATATGTAACGGGGCAGTGTACTGAGTACTGGAACTGGAGTAGAATCTATGACCCTATGATCTCAGGGCTAGTTCCAGGACCGACTCCTTATGATCTGTGCATGCACAGCCAGGGGCTGCTGTTAGGTAACACGCAGCCGCCACTCTTTTACTTATGTTCAAATATTTACTCCAAGTCTTTTAAAAGGATTTCACAAACCTTATCATATGGCCAAATCCAGCCTACTTCTGTTTCTATAAATTTGTATTAGAACACAGAATAGTAACAATAGAGCAAAGATACTGCAAGCAATTTTAAGGCTCAAAATAATTAAAAAACACTCCTAGGCTTTTCTTTCTCAGTTTACTGGCCCGTCCTTTGAGGGCCCCTTCTCTCACCTTCCCAGGACATACAGAATTAAATGGGGGGTGGGGGCGGGGCAGGGCAATCAAGCTGTTATCAATTTGCAGTTTTAATTGTTTAAAAAATGATGGCTGCTAAGACTGCAGATTAATGACATCTGAGGTTAACTTTCAAAATCACCAACTCAAAAACAAAAAAATGGATGAAAGTATTTAAAGGATTAAGACTAACTATCAAGGAAAGGGGAACCAAATTTTAAAGAAATGACAATCAAGTTTATTAAAATCTAAGTAGGAAATGACAGGACAACAATCTTCAAGAGAACACAAGCTAACAGTATTGGTAACATTATTTTGACTGCTTATAAAACATGCTGAAAACCTCCCTAGCTGCCTTCTTGATGACAGCAGTGGAACCCAATCAACACCCAGACACTAGCCACCAAAAGTCATTCTGACATTGGGAGTTCTCATAGCAATGACCCGACAGCAGAGTCCCACATGAAAAAGACCTGTGTACTTTCTAACCAAATACTGTTAATATCTTTCAGAGCACTCAATCTCCCAGATCCCTCAACACCAATTTTAACAAGCAGATGATCAAGCACCCATTAGGAAAGATTACAAACTAATCAAAACCAAAAGGAGAAAAGAGTAAACAAGGCTAAATAGGAAAGAAACATCTAGAAAGACAGTGAACAAAGACCAAGCGAGAAGTAAAGCAAGATTTGAAGATACAAAAAAGTTCCTTTATCTCTGTCCAGAAAGAGCAAAGAGGCAAAGATGAAGAACTGAAGCTAAGAAGTTAAAGACACTCCAAGACAGACATGTAACAAGGGCTGCAGAGAGAGAAGAGGCAAGTGAACAAAGTCAAAATGTGCCCTTGAGAGAACAAAAGCCACTGGACTGGGAACTGAAAGGATCCACTACTGAATGGTTGTATCAAGTGATAAAAATTAGACAAAACTAAATATTTTCAAAACCAAATTAAAGAAATTTACCAAGCTGGGCAGTGGTGGTGCATGCCTTTAATCCCACCATTCGGTGGCAGAGGCAGGTTTGAGTTCGAGGCCAGCCTGGTCTACAAGACCTAGCCAGGACAGTTAGGGCTGTTACAGAGAAACCCTGTGAAACTTATACAATGCATGTGATCAAAGAACTGTGGCTTCTGAATTCCAACATCACACTAGAGGCAAAGTGACAACAAAGCAGCCCCTCCAAAATTCTGAAGAAAAAGCTTTTGTTAGAATTCTAAACCCTGACTATCAAGTATACAGGTGAACAGTCATGCTACATGTCAAAGTAATCTCCTTCCTTGTCCTCTCCTAAAGACAGCAAACATGTACAAAGACATGGGAAATAGACATAAATTTGTATTTGTTCACTTCTGGTAAAGTTTTTGTTCCTCCCCCAACTCCATGGCCTCATTATCTAAAACCACCGACAATCTTAATCACCAGTGTCGTAGTTAACTATGGTGAGGAGCTGGTAAGACTACTGTCAAATTCAACATGGCAGAGCAGCCGATCCCACCCTCCCTGACCATAATCTTACAAGATTTTCACCCACACTGCATAGAAACCTACTCACACCTGTGTTTCAAGTTGCCACAACAAACCTTGCAGAGCCTCAAAAAAAGGTTAAACCACTAAAAGCAACACTGCTTTACAAAGTTGGTGATTCCTATTCAGTTCTTAAAATTCAACAGTCGGCTTGAGGCGACAGCTCAGGGGCATGTGTGAAGCCCTCAATTCAATTCCTAGTACAGTCCCACCCGCCTCCCCAAAACAACAGTAACATTCTAAAAAAGAAAAAAAATGAATGAAAACAAAATTGAGAAGAGTCCTTACACTTGGGGTAAGAAGGTGGAATGAAAATGAAGGGCCCAACAGGGAAGAGTACAAGCAACCGTCTCACTGTAACTCGTGTGCATTTGCTATTCAATTCTACATGTGTTTACAGTGTTAGTAGGAAAAATGCTGAGAAATACATACAGGCTAAAAATTCCCCAAGTACTTATGATCTACTACCATGCTCAGCACTTGGTTTGTAGACCAGGTTGTCCTTGAACTCACAGGCCTGACTGCCTCACAAGTGCTGGGATTAAAAGCGTGTGCCAGTACACCTGGCTTCTTTTCCTTATGTGCCCTAGGCATGAAACAGCTTTGGCCACCAAGCCAGGCATCAAGCTAGGATGAACAAAGGACTGCCATCTGCTCTGTCCCTGGCCGATATAAGACAACACCACCACCAAGGTGTCTCTTTGCCCATTGCCAGGGACTGGTTTACTGAATGAGTGATTACATATAAAGTATTTTAGATTAGATATTCTACCCAACTTCTCACAGACCAGGTACCAAAAGATGTCAGGAACACATTTTCACAGTATACAATTTGTACTGCCACTAACTACGCCACAATACAAAGAAATATCTGCCACTTACTTGTCAATGTCTGCCATCTTGTAAGAACTCCAAATATCTAAAAAAAAAAAAAAGAATCAGTATTATAAATAAGCATGATTGGAGGCTAAGAAAAACTTAAAGTGGAACACTATGAATCAATACAACATAATCTAGTAATTCTGTATCCCCTTTAACATAGCAGGCGTTTAAAATATGGCACCTTTAGTCCCAGCACTCAGGGAGGCAGAGGCAGGCAGATTTGTGAGTTCGAGGCCAGTCTGCTCCATAGTAATAATCCGGACTACTACAGAGAATCCTGTCTTGAATGTACGCTCCCCCCACATTTATGAAGATAACAATTTTCAGAGGCTAGGTGTTGCAATTTCACAGACGAAGAAAGCACACCTGCTATAATTATAGAATATTAGTTGTCTTTACTCAAAAACTTCTAATGATAAGGGTTAACTTAGCCACCTAGAATCAATTTTTTTTTTGCTGTTTTTGGAAGGCAGGGTTTCTCTGTGTAACAGCCCTGGCTGTTCTCAAACTTAGAGGCTCACCTGCCTCTGCCACCTGAGTGCTGGGATTAAAGGCACCACCTTAAAAAAAAAGGTTTTTACCATGTAACCCTGGATGGCCTAGAACTCACTATGTCGACGAGGCTAGCTTCAGTGTAGATATCTGCCTGCTTCCCTAGTGCTGGAACTACAGATATTCACTTTGTATTTTAATCCTTTTATTTTAAAATGACATTTATTTATTGTGTGTGTCTCATGGCATGCGTGGATATTAGAATTTACAACTTTACCCAGTAAGCCATCAACTACTTTTTAACTCTAATTCATTTCAAAAACAAAACAGATGCTTAGCTGTGTGGTGGTGACACATGTCTTTAATCCCAGCACTCGGGAGGCAGAGGCAGTGGGATGGGATCTGTGAGTTCGAGGCCAGCCTGGTCTGCAAGTACTAGTTCCAGGACAAGCTCCAAAGCTACAGAGAAACCCTGTCTCAAACCCTCCCCAAAACACAAAACAAAACAAACAAAAAACCCTTTGCCTAACTACTATCCTTGTCATGATTCTAGAAGGCTTTAAAAATCTTGTTCCTGCACCTTTCAACTATTTTATGAAAACTGACTGGCCCAAGTACTTTGGAGCAGTTAACACAGGAGTATTCCTGAGAGGGAGATGACAGCCTGAGCTAAGAAGACTGCAAAAATCCTATTTCTTATGGCCATCCCCTTGGGATTTAGAAGCTTCTAAAGATGTCCACTGAATCAGGATTTGGATGAGGAAACCAAAACCCAACACTAGAACAGCTTAAGCAGCAGTTTGGTTCTCAGTCATGTGAGCATCATAAAGGTGGCTCAGATCGGCAGGGCAGCCTAGCTCTGTGGGACCACTCAGAAGCCTTCCAGTGTGTCTACCACCAGCCTTTGAAGACTCAGCCACCAAAAGCATCCACACAGCATCAGCAGGGACAGTGAGAACACGGAGAGGATGCTGGGAATGCCTTCAAACTGAAGCCCAGACAGCGTTGTCATTGCTGCTCACACTGTATGACAAGAACTTAGCAACACACATCCCAGTAGACGGAGTATAATGGGAGTACATGGGTGTTGAGTGTCGGGATGCACAGCGGGTGTCTGCAGTCACAGGGGGTCATGGGTGCTGTAGGAATCAGAACGTGTGGCCCTCATCACTGAGCAATGAGTGCTGTTTCTATCATCTCTCCAGCCCTTCCCATTTGCTTTATGCAGTGTATACTCTAGCAAGTGTTTATAAAATGTCTAGTAAGCAATTATAAATACTAGTTTAAAATTGTGAAGAACATTGATTCTTAATCTCCAATGAAAACAACTAGGATTATATGTTCTGCCTATTAAATCACTAAAGATTTCTTTTGATACAAGAAAACGCAGGGTGAAACATGTACTTAAATATGGGTTAAGTTACTTTTCCTAGAAAGTAATTTGGCCACAGGAATCAAATGCACACTACACTAAGCTACACTGACTTCCAGTTCCCTAAGACCTTTGTACAAAAGCATAACAAACAATAATAGTTCCACATAACAAGATAGTAAGGACAAAGGAGTTTTTTTCCTTAAAACAGGGTTTTATCCTGTAGCCTAGGCTGGCCTAGAACTATGCAGCCCAGAAAACTCTCCAGCTTCTGGCAATCTTACCTCAGACTCAGAACTCAAGGATACTAAGCATGAACCAAGCTGAAAACATTTTTCATTATGTATTGTTTACAATTTGCATCAAAGTAAATGAGTAACATCGTAGAACTTGCTGGGTTAACTAAATACTGCATCTAGCCAACATTCACAATTAGCATGGGGGGGTCAATGTTTCTGCAAGCTCATGGGTTAAGACGATGTGCCAGTTAACAGCATCTCTGCAAGGGATGCTGTGACAGCTGACACTGTTAACTGGGCAGGATCTAGCATCACCTAAGGCCAAGCCTCTCAGCATGCTTATGACAATTACGACATGAACTACAGTGAGAAAGGCCTTCCTAAATGCAGATAGGAGCGTTCTGTGGGCTAAGTGAAGGAGTGCTAGCCTTCATCTCTCACACCAACCATGACTTCTCCCCATAATGGACCACTCAACTATGAACCAAATGAAACTCTTCCTTAAGTTGCTTCTTGAGCATTTTGTTAGAGCAACGAAGAGCACCTCACAGATATATATAAAATAGTAACTAACACAACTTTTTGTAAATCTAGATGTTAGAAAAGGGGTTGTTCTTGGACTCCATGGCTGGATTCTAAACCAACACATCCAATAAACCCCAAAATATCAGTATTCTAACCAATAACCCCAGCTTCTGCAGCAAGGGGGACATGAGATCACACTGAGCACAACCTTATGTTAGGGCTGGCATCATGTTTACTGAGGTTGTATTTCTCAGCCAGGGAGACAGCTTAGCCAGGAAAGCGACTGCTGCTCAGGGAGGACCCAAGTCTGCTTCCCAGCATCACTCAGACAGCTAGACCTGACAAGAGCACAAGCAATCCCAGCAGAGGGCAGCTGAGACAGGCATACACCCCGAACTGCTCAGTAAGTCTGAGTCCCAGTGAGAGATCTGTGTACAGACTCACAACAGAAGAACAGCATTCTTGTTTAAAAAAAGAAAAAAAAAAACTTCTATTTCAGATTAGTGGCAGGAGACTAGGCAGATCAACTTTTGAAAATCCAAAAGTGTCTGTAACACCCCAGCAGAAGCGTTAAGAAAAACTCGCTCCAAAACTGAAGCCAAAAGAAAACCACTTTTGCCCTAAGGCCAATTGCCATTATCAGATTTTTAAAAATGTTCATTTATTTATTTGGGGAGAGGGTTGGCAAAAGCACGGAGGTCAAACGACCTGTGGTCCCAGTGACTAAAGCTGGGTCTTCATTTAGCTCTGCGCCATCTCAATAGTTCCCTGTGCTATGTGACACAGTGCCTCACACAGCAGACTGGCTGAGAACTCAGTATGTAGGCAAGGATGGCCCTACACATTTATCCTCCCTCTTTAAATTAACCCGCTGTCCTGTCCCCTACATGCTTAAGCCATAGCTTAGTAGACCCTAATGTGTTCACAGGCACTTGCATATCCAAAACACATGAAAGATAAATAAATACCTTCATCCTAAGCCTCAAATAATTCATAAAAGCAAGAAATTAGTCCTCTGCTCTAAAAACTTAAATATTATCAAATGAACAAAGGCTAAAAGACAACTAGACTAAGTCTGAATAAAGATAAAAGCAACTGGAATCTGGGGGTACAACTTAATGGTACAGTATTACTCAGCGTGCAAAAAAATAAAAAAAAGTCTGGGTTAATTTAGGGAAGAGGAGGGGCGGAAGGAAGAAAACCTACAAGAGACAACCACCTATTGAAGATATCAAATAACTAAAGAGCTTCCAGAACAAAAATTAAAAATTGACATCAAGCTAAATAGGTTGGCTTAACAGTAAATTAGGTTCAACTGAGGAATGGATTAAGTTAAAGGAAGCTAGAAGTCTTACTACAAGCATGGCAGAACTGAAATAAAAAATTGGAAATTTAGGATATAACAAAATCTGAGACTGAACACAAATTCTAGAAGTACATAGGACTTAATGTTAAGAAATTAACAACTGAAACATTCCTGAAGTGATCAAAGACCCCAAACCACAGATAAAAGCCCAATAAAACATGCTGAGATATAGCAATAAAGACAAAATACATGTTTGATCCCTGCACTCGAGAGTATTAACTAATGATTTTAGACCATAAGCAACATCCCTAAACTATCCTAGTACATACACCCTACGCTAGAAGGGCTCCAGGCTGGCAGTCTAGGAGAGGTGATGCAGGGGAAGAGCCGTCTATCTTCATGTGTGCTTACCCCTCACTACATCCTCAGGAGGTGCTCAAACTGGAGTGACCCCGCCCCAGTCGGAGCTACAGGCGTATGTCCCATATCCAGCTAAAATATTCCCCAAATTATTACAGCAGGAAAGCAAAACACAATCCTAACCAAAGTATACTACCACAAAAGGAAGGAACATCAGGACCGTTATCAGAGAAAGTTCAATGTGTAACCCAATACTGCATAGACCATCTCAATGGGGAGTTTCTAACTTTCCTTAAGTCAATTATTAATCTGAACTGAAATGAGTAAAAATTTCCACAGAAAGAGGGGAGGGAAAACAAAAGCCCTGTCTACACACACACACTGACCATCTTATGGTCTTGGATATATATATATATATATATATATCAGCCAGACAGCCAAGAACCTGCTACCAACTTATCTTCTGGTCAATGATTTCTGGAAAAATTCCCATGAAAACATTTCCTCTTTAGAAAATAATGACTTATGATGAAGCAGTCACTTTAAAATGTGGATGGTTTACTAAGACTCCAGGAAACCCAATGACTGGACTTCTCTCTCTCAGTCAGCATCCACCCCAAGGTCAGAAGTGGCTCTTCTGGGGTCCTCTCATCAGTTCAGGGCACAGCACCAAGGTGGCTCCAGCTGAACTTCATAGTTTAAACACTTTTCCATTCTGGTGAAATCAAAACTGGCCACGCCATATATTAAACTCCCAAGCAAAATGGACTACTTAAGAACACCTGCCTGGCGGTGGTGGCACACGCCTTTAATCCCACCACTTGGGAGGCAGAGTCAGGAGGATCTCTGTGAGTTCGAGACCAGCCTGGTCTACAAGAGCTAGTTCCAGGACAGGCTCCAAAGTTACAGAGAAACCCTGTCTCGAAAAACCAAAAAAGAAAGGAAGGAAGCTGTGCTTTTGAATTCCACACTTATGTCCAGAACTTCCAGTCTGACAACATCCTTTATAACTTAATATATAGCCTTTAATCCTAGCACTCAGGATGTGTGCAAGACCAGCCTGGTCTACAGAGTGAGTTCCAGGACAGCCAGGGCTATGCAGAGAAACCCTGCCTGGAAAAACAAAACAGATAACAAAAAACCTACCAACATAAAGGGACTAGAGACATGGCTCACTGCTTAAGAGCACTTGTGCTCCCTGCAGAGACCAAGAGTCCACTCTCTGTCCACTCACACTAGGATCTGACACCCATGCTTTACAGGAACCAGGCACAGACATACACAATTTAAAAGACAAAGTTATCATTGCAAAACTAAGTAACTCTAGATAAGCTTTTTACCACGCTAGACCTGTTCTAGTTAAAATGTTAGCACCACCACCTAAGTCATATAGTAAAACAGTTTCAAAAGTTAATGCTAGCTGACAGCATTAAATAAACGAATGAACGATGCGTATGGAATTTAAACAATGCCTGCCTTTAGTCTCTGCATTCCACAGGCAGATCTTAGTTCTAGGGCAGCTTCACCTACACAGCAAATACGTAATAAGAGGCTTGAAAAACAAACCAAGCCTCACTATCATTGTGCCTCGACTATTCCCCCGGAATCCTTAAAGTTTTTAAACCTTTACTCCTTTGTGAGTGGGTGTTCTGCCTGCATGTGTGTCTGCACACCATGCGTGGACCTGTTGGATTCCCTGGGACCAGAATTATAGACAGTTGTGAGCTGCCATGTGGATGCTGGGAATTAGAAACAGGTCCTCTGGAAGAGCAACCAGTGCTCTTAATCCAAGCCAGCTCGCCAGCCCCTGTAGTACTCTATTCTAAGGAAATTACAGCTCATTTCTAGTGTAAAAATATAAACAAAAATGTGAAAAGCTGATTTTCAAGCTAAAAAAAAAAAAAAGACCCCAGATACATTTTTAGCAATGAAAGGTTATTCCAAGGTTTAGCTGTTACTTTTTGTTTGACAGGGTTTCTGTGTAGCTTTGGAGGCTGTCCTGGAATTCACTGTGTAGACCAGGCTGGCCTCGAACACCCCGTTAAAGGCGAGGACCACCACGCCTGCCTGGCTTAGTATAGTTACTGCCTACAAACCCAGCAGGTAACATGGTCCAGTGACTGATGAGGAACTAAACAGGCACGAAGCAGCCATCCCCACCACCTCAGTACGCACAGCAAGAAAGTTCTTTTAGCTCCTCTTTCCTGTACTGGCTTAGACCACCCGAGGCCGCAAATAATGAAATAAACCATAGAATTTTAGTTACATTAGCTCTGAAAGGTCAGATCAGTGCTCTTAACCTCTGAGCCATCTCGGCAGTGGTGGCGCACGCCTTTAAACCCAGCACTTGGGAGGCAGAGACAGGAGGATCTCTGTGAGTTCGAGGCCAGCCTGGTCTACAAGAGCTAGTTCCAGGACAGGCTCCAAAGCTACAGAGAAACCCTGTCTCCAAAAAAAAGAAAGAAAGAAAGGTCAGATCAGGTGCCACACTCGTATTAAACATTGTCAATTATAGGACCCAAGACAAAATGAACAAAAAAAAAACTAGGTATTTTGCAATAGACAAAACTGACAAACTGTCTGGCAGTGGTGGCACTGGCCTTTAATCCCAGCACTCAGGAGACAGAGGCAGGAGGATCTCTGTGAGTTCAAGGCTAACCTGGTCTACAGGAGCTAGTTCCAGGACAGGCTCCAAAGCTACAGGGAAACCCTGTGTGGGGGGTTGGGGGAAGAACCTGACAAACTTTTCTCATTGATATGTTGAGTCTTTATTTAATAATCTAAATGCTGACTTGAAAAGAACATCTATTGGTTAAGTCAAGATATTATGACAGATGTCTAAGTCCCTACTAATGCTAAATTAATTCAAACCCAGATTTGGAATTAAAGTAGGTGTATAGTTTAAACCTGGGATGTGTATTTCAACCGCAAACAGGCTTGAAACAAAATTTCCCAAGATCAAAGAAAACCCAGTTAGTTTTAAAGAAATGCTTTCCCCTAATACAACGAAAATTCCTTTGGACATTAGTGCGTGTTTTGCTTGGAACTGTTTTCAAAAATAAACTCTTGTGTTGCTTCTCCTGAAACCAGGTTAGTATTTTGAGTCTTTAAAACGTTGTCTTTTCAGAATTTTAGAAACAGGAGCTGGTATGAAATAGGAGTCCTTGAGGACCGGCTGTGCCTGGTTCACCCATTGATTCTGGAAGTCTAGCCCTCCCGACAGGACCTGTCTCCTCCCTTCATTGCCACTCCTGAGATCTTCACAGCAATGTGGCGCACTGAGCTCACTCGGTATATATTAATGCCCTGCTCCATCTCATCCTCCATCCACTCCATCATCCCGGAGAGGAAAACTACGTTGTTGTTCTATTAGAATGCGCTCCCCCCCAACAAGCCAGCCTCCTTTTCATCTTAGGACCATTTGGAGATCTACGAAGACTTAAGATCAAGTTCTCGCCACATAAATAAGAACCCCCGGGCCAAGGTACCCAGCGAACTTCTAACTGTACCTGTGAGACACAAAACACTCTCGGTTAAAAACAGCTAAGCTAGATGCTTTTGCACGTGTTATCCCCTTAACAACCCTGGCCGAGCAGGCTTCTCTCCACCCCGCCCCCGCCCCGACCCTGGCGCCATCCTCCCATCCGATTGCACATTCTCCGGGAAAGCGTGTGCAACCTCAGGGCTGGTCCTCGTCGAGACCCTCTTTGCCTACAACTCTTTTGGGGGTGGGGTGGGGTGGGGTGGGGTGGGGTGAGTCGGGTGGGCCCGGGCATGGCAAGGGAGAGAGGAGTCTCACGCCGGCCGCACCACGTCCCCCACGTGCCCGGCTCCTGAGCGCAAAGGCCTCGGCCTGCGCAGCCCCATCCCTCCCTCCCGGCGGGCGGAACTCGCGGCCACCGTTCTTTTCCATCCACCCCCACCCCACCCCCGCGGCCT
>JAQHUG010000178.1:814274-844739 GCA_028555095.1 Dicrostonyx torquatus
GCCATGAAAAGTGCGGACTTCTCTGCTGGAGCTCTGCAGGTTTATGCTGGACTCTCCCTTGTCCAAGGTTCCAGCCCTGGCGCAGGCCAATTTCCAGGGGAAACCTGGGCCTCCGTCAAAGCGGAGCCTTGCCCAGGGACACTCTGGGGTGTGGGGCGCAGAAAAGCCGGGGCCAATGTCGAGGTTTTTTTTTTTTAATAGGAATGTTGTAGACAACTGGAAAAGAAGTAGTCAAGAAGGGACAAAGCTTTTTTTAATTTATTTTTTGGTCCTAAATCTTATCTAGCAAAAATAGATTAAATGAGGGTGTGTGATAATTAATGAGTCTTCTGTCACTCATCACTTCCTTTCATCTGTCTTCCTGACATTTGAGACACCTGCATTTATAAAACCAAGAGGTGTTATGTTGGTGGGAGAGTCTAACCCCTTGACTTTGTTCTTTCCTCTACTGGCCTAATGTGGAAGACTTTCATTCCTGCTTCCACACCGTGCCCCCTACAGATCGTCCTAGGAGCTGAACCACATAATCAATGCCTGAGGGTCATTGCTAATTCTTGTTTCATTGGCAGTATTTTGAGTTCTTTGTTATTGGAACTTGATGTTTTCTATACCCTCTTAAGTGGTTCAGGGCTCTTTGCTCTCTGAAGTTGGGCTATTACTAATAATTGCATAGAGTGTGTGTGTGTCCATTGCCTTACGAACTATGCCCTAGGTCCGCATATCCTTTTAGAGGCAAGTTCTCATGTAGCTCAGGCTGGCTTTGACTTCACTCTGTAGTCACTGAACTCCTAATCCTCCTGCCTCAGCTGCCTGCATTCTGAGGTTACAGATATGCCTCACTATGCACACTCCATTTCTTTTTTCTTGGCATGAATCCAGTCTTCTGTCCTAAGTGGTAAGACATGCTCATCTGACATCCTGTTTTTGTCCAGCCTAGATTCCTCCTCCTGCTTATTCTCCCTGCCCACCAGCCCTGCCTATCCCTCCTCTCTAGCTATGGGCTGTTTGGCTTTTTATTAGACAGTCAACACATTTTTACATAGTTATACAAATGCAGCACATCTTTATATAGTTAAACAGAGTTTTGGGTTGTTGGTGTTTTTTGTTGTTGTTGTTGTTGTTGTTTTTCGAGACAGGGTTTCTCTGTGTAACAGCCCTAGGTGCCCTGGAACCCACTCTTAGACCAGGCTGGCCTAGAACTCACGGAGATCTGACTGCCTCTGCCTCCAAAGTGCTATGATTAAAGGTGTGCACCACCACCACCCACCTAAACAAACATTCCATTACACAACAGCTTCCATTTGCTTTTTCTCACCATCTACAAAGGAGACCCTGGCAAGAGGCCAGAGAGCAGAGGCGAGCAAGGTCTGCCATCCCTGTTTTGCCACAGGGCAGACTGTGTTGCAGCTGCCAGTCAAGGTAACCTCTCCCGGTATGCCTACCTTTTGCTGAGCCAGGAGTAGCATCAACTCTTGGCCAACTTGCAGAGGCTTCCCAGGCTGGCTGAAAGCCAGACCAGAAAAATTTTGATTATCCAATCTCTGTTTTATATCTTAAAAACATTTTTAAAAAAGTATTTTTTTCAGACTAAGTTATTAACAAGGTCAAAATTACTAAAAGCTGTTTTTCCTATCTCTTCTTGGAATGTTGTTTAGATAAGAATAGCAGGCATCCACTGAGCTACCCCAAGATTCAGATCCTTATGCACAGGCCTCATCAAACTCCTGAAGCCCTGTGAGGCAGGTAACTGTTGTGGCCACCATGCTCACTGTATAGACAATGAAACTGAGAATGAATTGTTTGCCCAAGGTCACATAGCTATTAAGAGTGAGTCTGGTTCCAGATATCAGAATTGGCTCATACATAAGAGGCATTAATACTTCCACTAATAGGCTATAGATTGAAGGTATAGGCTGTAGATAGAGTTCAGTGTCAAATACTTAGCATGTACAAGGCCATAGGTTCAATCTCCAGTAACACACACACACACATACCAGCTATGGTGACAAACACCTATAATCTAGACACTCAAGAAGCTGAGGCAGGAAGATTGAGTTTGATGCTAACTAGAGCGATAATAGATGAACCCTTGACTCAAAAACAAAAGTTCAAGGAGATTTGGAATTCTACAGAAGAGAGTTTAAATTCCTGTTCCCGAGAAGCCAAAGTATTTGAGGCAGGTAAATTCATCAGCTCTCCGATCCTCATTTTTCTCATCTGCATTCTGAAAATAATACCTCCCTCCTAGGACTATTGTGTAGATTTAATGAGAAAAGCTGAGCGTACTTACAAGAAGCCAAGGTAACACAACGTTATTTTTGGAAGAGACTGTTTTCTGCTGTCATATCAAAGTTACCTTTGAAATGACATTTGCATGAGGAATTAAAACAGTCTGAATTTCCACAGGGAGCTGGATAAGTCATTCCCTTCAATGCCACAACCTTAGGAGGGTCTTAGTATTTTGTCAGGGGCTAGAAACCATTCCAGATTGGCAGTCAGATATTGTAACCATTCCAGAAGGGTACAGTACAATAACATTGTCCACAGCAATGAAAGTGTCCTATTGATACTGTCCAATACGGTAGCCATTAGCCACATGTGGCTCTCTAATGTTTGAAATGTAGCTAGTTTGCTCAAAGACCTGAAGCTAATTCTAATTTTATTAATTTTATCTAATTTAAGTTTGGAAGTTAATATTGTTATGAAGTTATACAACAGGCAACAAAAAATGTTCTAAGTATCTGAAGAAAAAAAATGCTCTAGTCATTAGTGTAGGTGAAATATTCTGTCCCATCAGACAACTCCCAAGTAACCATACAGAGACTTACCAATTATAAATGTTCGACCAATAGCTTAGGCTTGTTATTAACTAGCTCTTACAACTTAACCCATATTTCTTATTTGTGTTCTATCCTGTAGCTTGGTACCTTTCTTCAGCATGGCATGTTCATCTTGCTTTCTCCAGTGTCCCCTGACGACTCTGCCCTTCCTTCATCCCAGTGCTCTCTCCCTGTCCACGAGTCCCACATAACCTCTTCCTGCCTAGCTATTGGCCATTTAGGTCCTTATTAAACCAATGAGAGCTTGTTTGTTTTGGTTTTGGTTTTTCAAGACTGGTTTTCTCTGTTGCTTTGGAACCCGTCCTGGAACTAGCTCTTGTAGACCAGGTTGGCCTCGAACTCACAGAGATCTGCCTGCCTCTGCCTCTCGAGTGCTGGAATTAAAGGTGCGCGCCACCACCACCTGGCTGCAACACATCTTCATAGTGTACGAAAAGATTATTCCACAACACATTAGGATTTCAGTTCCTGTTGCAAATACTAAACATAAAGTAAAATTGCTTCACTGTTTATTCTGAGCTGTGTAAGCACACCTGGGAGGTACTGAGATGCGATCTGCTTTGGTCTGTCCTTGCAGATCAGGGTTTCAGTAGCTTTCTCTATAATCTACAAGTTTCAGAAACATTTTATAACCACAGATGGTAATTAAAACCATGTTATAGGATCACTTCAGTTAATGAGCAAAATAAATGCTATCCTGTTTTGGGAAAGAGGAAGGGGAACATTCTTCCATGCTGATGGTGTTCTTCTGGACTTTTGAAGCAAAGTTATCCTAAGAAATAACAGAGTTAGGGGATGGATGATGATCAGTGCTTAAGAGCACTTGCTGCTTTTGCAGGTCCAGTTCCCAGATCCATGGGACTTGCTAGTCATGGGCACGTCCTAAGTCACAGGTCACTCTGGGGGGCTGGCATCCCACACACCCACCTCATAACCACATATTGTCTTGGTCATAGTCTATTCTTCACAGCAGCCAATGGAAGATTTGCCTTTGCCATAAAAGACTATGCCATAATTGACAAATATTTTGAGATCCAGGGGACAGACAGGGCAGAGATCTGACCAACTTGAGCCTAGACACGAAACATGTAGTGGAGTCAAAAATGACAAAGAGATTTTAAAAATGGAGAAACTCAAGCTATCACATTAGAGGTGGAGCTTTGCTACCCAGAAGGCCTATGATAAACAACCACAAGTGATTTTGCCTACAGAAGGGGGCGAGGGAAAGGTGCAGGAAGGAGTCTATAAACCCCGAGGTCCTGCACTTCGGCATCATCACGCCTGTGACTTGGCAGGACCACCTGCATTGCTTCTTCAAGGCCAAGAGGTTAAGCAGTGAGGCTCAGTCTCCTGATCCCCCTGTATCTCAGCCAGGAAAATGTCCTCAGGCATGCCTGGCCTAAGACATCTCAGAGAGTGCCCCGCTGGATCACGTGGCACATTTTAAAATTTATTATTTTATTTTTCTATTGTTATATTCCCCTCTCCTTTTCCCTCTTTCCTCTCCTCTGGCTGATTCCCTTCTTTAAAAAAAAGTGTGTGTGTGTGTGTGTGTGTGTGTGTGTGTGTGTATCATTGAATGTATATGGATGCACACCAAGTATGTACAGGAGCCCAAAGAGGTGAGAAAAAACATTGGATGCGTGGAACTGGAGTTTCAGGTGGTTGTGAGTCATCATTGCTTCCTTTCTTGTTGACTGAACTTGTCTCACAAATGCAGGAAGTGGAGGAGCTAGTCAAAGAGAAAGCCATGGTTTGGATATCGGGAAGTGATGTAGTAGTCAAGTTGTCTCCAGAGGAAAAATTTTCTCACTCTCTCAATATCTCTCTGCGTGTGTGTATGTGTGTATGTGTGTGTGTGTGTGTGCATGATGAGATTTGTTAGATTGGTTACATGGTCAGGGTCTGCACAACCCTACAATGGCTCCCTGCAGGCTGAAGAGCTAGACAAAACCATTTGCTGCTCACATCAGGACACGATGAAGCAACGATGCAGCCCCAGTCTAGACTGAAGCCCACTGCAGACCCATAGTGCGAGGCCATATTCAAAGGCTGAAGAACCTAGTGATGTCCACAGACAAGGGCATCACTGAAGACACTGCTCATTCGGGAAGGGCGGTATCATGAGCATCCCCCTTCCAATTTGTCATACCTTTTAGACCACTGGACAATGTCCAGGCTCAGAGTCAAGCCTCCCTCACTGCTTCTCTGACCTGTACACCAATCTCTGGAAACATCCTCAGCTACACCCAGAAGTGTGCTTTACCAATGTTTTTGGGTCTCTAAGTCTGTCAAATCAACAACTTGGATTAATAGCACAAGAGATGTAACCTGCAAAATGTTTTCTTAATCCTCTGAGGTTAAGAGGAATGGTTCTGTGGTTATGGACACTAGATTTTTATTTGATCGTTTTGGATTCCCTTAGTTTTATTTCAGTATTATTAGTTAATGATCCTTGTAACTCATTAATGAGTACTTTTTATCTAGAGCAGTGGTAATCAACCTTCCTAATGCTGCAACCCTTTAATACAGTTCCTCATGTTGGGGTGACTCCACCCATTCAGTTATTTTTCTTGCTACTTCATAACTGTAAATTTGCTAATGTTATGAATCACAATATAAATATCTGGGTTTTTCGGTGGCCTTAGGTGACCCCTGTGGAAGGGTTGTTTTATCCCAAGGGGTTGCGACCCGCAGGCCAAGAACCGCTGACCTAGAGGCTCTGAGAGGTCATCCTTTCATTGACACACATTTACAGACACGGAGTAAAGCGGTCACACTTCACAGCTGTGGGAAGCAGAGGATCAGATGGACTAAAATGCCCAGCTCAAAGCCTATGACTGGTACAGTGGGGTTGAGACCCATAACCAACAGCGGCTTAAGCAATCCAATACCAAAATATACATTCTATTACTTGATTGCTATCAGCATGTTCAGCCAGTATACAATCTAATCTTCAAAACCGTTCTTATGGGTAAAATGTCACGTGAACTTTTAGGAAGAGTTCGTAAAGTAATTCATTTGGACAATGTTTGGTTCTGAGAAGTTCTGGCCATTTCTACTCCTGCCTCTTCTTGCTCTCCCCCGACTAGCCATTAGAACAGATGTCATAGAACCTGTAGGATTTTTCTTGGAGCCTTAGCTGGCAAGAAACTGCCAGATTTATTGCTTGGCTATCACAGGGAACTTATTTCGGGTGCCCACTGATACCATTTGTTTGCTCAACGGTGTGATTATTTTATTATAAGGTTGAATGTTGCCAGGGATGGCAAGATGAGGGCGAGGTCTGAGGTAACGTAGAATACAGGAGGGCTCCTTAGGGGACTCAGAGGGAGACACAGAGGAGAATCACACAGTGTCAAGAGTCATAAAAGGTAAATCAGTAGTGCTAGCTCCCTGGGTGATAGGCCTGGCTTAATGTGCCAGTTAATAAGAAGAAATTCTGGAGGAAAACTGTAGCTAGATTTATCCAGCAATTCTATGCATTGATAGTTCATTGCACATAATGTCATATAAGTCCATGAGAAAAAACATAAAATTAAATAAGAGGCATAAATATGTTCTTTATTTATCAAAGAACACCCAGGTTTCTGTCAGCAGAATTCTAGTTTTTTAAGAGTCCTCAGGAAAACATACAAATCAGTTTTACTATGGTGATAACAGAAACTGAGTTGAATGTCATTGGTTTTGACATTCATTGAAAAATTATTAGTTCAGAGAACACAAAGACTGATAGGTCTTAGCTTTCTATTTAGAAGACTAACAATTAAAACAAGTAAAGACTAACATGCCTCTGTGAGATGATTAATTTCATTTGTTTTTGTTTTTTTGAGACAAGGCTTCTCTGTGTAACAGCTCTAGTTATCCTGAAACTCACTTTGTAGACCAGACTGGCCTTGAACTCACAGAGATCTGCCTGCCTTTGCATCCTGAATACTGGTGTGCACTAAAGATGATTAATTCTTACTTCAGGAAGTTACATCAAAATATGACCAAGAAAAAAACCAACACTTTCTGTCTTCGAAGGCTCTTGTCCATTGTCCTAGACAGAACAAAAACCATTAGGGTGCTCCCAGTCCACAAATTAGAATTGGCAGAAATCACTCTTATATCTTTGTTTTCAACTTTGAGTTGCCCTAAAACAAGATAAATGCAACTAATTTTTTCTATGGGTCAATCAGAAATCAGCTGACACAGGCGTTAGCCAGTCACAATAAGAAACAGCCACACAGGAAACCTCTGTTCCCCTAAGTTCACATGCTGGCAAGTTAAGCTTCAAATTTATATCCTAATGATTGGGGGGGCGGGGTGATGGGACTTCTGGGAGATAATAAGGTGAAGTCATGGAGTAGCAGGATGAGGAAGACAGAGGTTGTGGAATATTTTCTTCTAGACACGACAGGGTCCTTGCACTCCAGGACCCTCAGAAGCTGTGATTAGCTAAGTAAGACTAGTACAAAATCTGGTCTCCTGACAACATTACCTTATTGGGGGAAGGGGAACTGTGAGGCATCTCCCCACCCCTGAGGAAGCATAGGTTGTCAAAGGCTGCTATGGGTGGGGGGTTTATGAAGTCCATCCATCTCTAATATTGCCGTGTGGTGATCTCCATCCCATTATGATGCAGCAAGAAGCCCTGGCCCAGGTCTGGGCAGATGCAGGATACATCTTCTCGGGCTCCCTAACCTCTAAATGTACATGCCAAACAAATTTCTTTGCCTTATAAATGACTTGATCTTATGTAATTTGTTATAATAACAGAAAGTAGCCTTTACTGCCCCTTCCTTTATGTTCTGTAGAATCGCAGAGAAGCTGTGTGTGTTATGGTTCTCTCGTGTTCAGAAGTGGAGAAGGGAAGATGATGCAAGAGACAAAACAGCTTTGAGGTGTGGCCTCCAGGGACAGACTGTAGAAAGGGCCAACCCTTCTCCTCAGTTGCCAGGAGCCTCCCCTGCCTGCCCTGCGCTGCTAATATCTGTCAGCTTGGAATATCACCAGAAATGCACTTGATTTAGGAAACATCTCCTTGACAAGAAAAGCACATGTGGAAAATTCCTTCCTACCGTCTGAGGCAATGGCAGCTTTGAAGTGGAGAGGCTGCAAGGCAAGGGACTTTGGAGATGGGTCACATGAGAGAGTAGCCTGGCCAGGACAGTACTGAGCAGACAGCACAGGTCTACACAGGATGTCCCCACAGGGCAGGGAATACAGAACTTAGGCCAAAAATCAGTCTCTCTGGTTCTATCTGATAGAATGTAAAAATCAAAAGAAGCATTTGTCACGAGTAACACAACACAGAAGATAACTCGAGAAGAAAGCACACACACACACATACACACACAAAAGTTGGTATGCAGGAAAGATTGGTTCTAGTACACACACACAGGCACACACACACACCTTGGTATGCAGGGGAGGTTGGTTCTAGTTCAAATACAGGCATGCGCGCGTGTGCGCGCATGCGCGCACACACACACACACACACACACCCCTTGGTATCCAGGGGAGTTTGGTTAACATAGATCCAGCATCTTGGAAAGAAGTGTCCCAAGAGTTAAGAAAGACTCAAGAGTCAGGCATGGCCTTTAATCCCAGCAATCAGGAGACAGAGACAGGAGGACCTCAGTGAGTTTGAGATCCAGGCCAGCCAAAGCTATATAGAGAGACCTCCATTTCAAATCAGTCAATCAATGTGGAAGTACTAACTGCTCTCCATGGCCATCTCCACAGAGCCCCCATGAGCCTTTGAACTCCTGTGAATCTTGGATGCTGGAAACACTGCCTGTTCATGAGATGGGATAAATATATATATATATATATATATATATATATATATTTAAAAATAACAGAGAAGGCAGGTTAATGACACACTGGACCAGCTTAAGTACTTCTTCAAAGCATTTAATATGGCATCCTGCTCCATGTAGTATTTGGTCTGGAGATAATGGGTGGTCAGATGGGACCAGAAAATTCTGCCCTTCCTCTCCTCCCTTCTCATCGCTGAACCTGCTGACACCATGGCTCAGAGTTAGAATTTCTTGCACGATTTGTGGCACTCTTTATCCTATGTTAGGTAAACAGGCGTAATGATCTGGTCCTTCTTTTATATAATATTCATCCTATGGTCTTAAAACAAAAAAATAAGTGTTTGGCACAAAATATGTGGGCACTCAGCAACTCTTAGTTTATATGGTGAGTGTTCAGGTTGCAAACAACCAATGTGTTCTTTGAACTGTATCTCATTCTGTGAAGGCTGTGTGTTCCCTAGGTGTTAAATACATTTATTTAACGAATTTATTTTATTTATTATTATGTTTTTTTAGATGGCCTCATTATATAGTTCAGGCAGGCCTTAAAGTTTAATCTCCCTACCTAAGTTCTGGGTTTCTCTCTTTTCTCTTTCTCCACACTTCATCCTTTCTTCCCTCCATCCCTCCCTCTCACCCTTCCTTTTGGTGTGGGACAATGGTCTGTATTCTGTTAATTATATTTTAAATAAATGCTGATTGGCTAGTAGCTAGGGAGGAAGTATAGGTGAGACAACCAGACAGGAAGTAGAGGGTCAATGAGAATAGGAGAATTCTGAGAAGAAGGAAGTTTCTTCTACAGTCCTGGCTCAGACACTGAAGAAGCAAGATGTGACTGCCTCGCTGAAAAAGGTACTGAGCCATGTGGCTAACACAGATAAGAATAATGGGCTAATATATGTTATAAGAGTTAATAAAAAGCCTGAACTAGTTGGCCAATCAGTTTATAACTAATGTAGACCTCTGTGTGATTTCTTTGGGACTTAATAATTGCAGGACCCAGGCAGGACAGAAGAGCTCATCCTTTCTTCCTTTTTTCTCTCCTTTTAAAAAATTTTTTAAGTGATACTGGAGAATGAACCCAGGGCCCTGAGTATATTAGCCAAGTTCTGACACTCCCATCTTCTTAGTTCATTAATCATTATAATAACATCTTTTACAAATTAACGATGTTATATGTTTGTGCTCAGGGAGGGCTTCTATGGTGGTGTATGTGTAAAGGTCAGAGGACTCAGTTCTCTCCTTCTATCATGTGGGTCCTGGGGATTAAACTTGGGTCAGCAGGCTTGGCGGTAAGCTCCTTTTTCTGCTGGACCCATTTTAACAGAAAGTTTGAGAAAGGGGTTCACTGAGTTTCCCAAGGTAGCCATGAACTTACAATGTAGATAGCCCAGGGAGGCTTGATCACTTGATTCTCCTGAATCTACCTCCTGAACAGTTGAAATTATGATGTGAACCACCATCCCCAATCTGGTAAAATATTAGATTTTTTTCTGAATTGCAAATCCTTTCTGGTTGAACATGCATGGAGATACATATCTGCAATGTCAGACTTAGAACAAGAAGGACAGAGACAAAAAGATTTTGAGTTTTAGACTAGCTTGGGACACACAGCAAGCTTGTGTTGGTTATTCCTGGTTGTCAACTAGACTACATCTGGAATTACCTAAAATCCAATAATGGAGGGACTTTTGCTTAATTTGAACTGGGAAGATCCACGTCTGATCCAGATCTTTGAGATGGGAAGATACACCTTTAACCCAGATATTTTTACCTGGGAAAACCCACCTTTAACCTGGGTCACACCTTCTGCTAGAAGTCTAAACAAGGACACGGAAGAAGAAAACTCTTACTCTTTGCCTGCGTGCTCTTACCTTGCAGTCCATTCTTTCACTGGCATGAGAGCCTACTTCTTTGGGATCCCAGCACACACAGAAGACCAGCTGAGACACCCAGCCTTGTAAACTGAGCAGTTGCTAGATTCTGGGGCCTTCTGTTCACAGGCAACCATTGTTGGATTAGGTATACCACAGCCTGTAAATCACTCTAAAAAAAATCCCTTTTCTACATATAGAGAGATTTGTTCTGTAAGTTCTGTTATTCTAGACTCTAGAGTCTAGAGAATCCTGACTAATTCAAAGCTTAAGGCAAAGAGACCTTGTCTCAAAAACCAAACAAGCAAACAAACTACAAAATAATTTGTTCTACTGAAAACGAAACATAATTCAATGCTTCCCTCTCAGACAGGACAGAGGAAGACACCCCTGTCTAAACTACATCACTTTGGACTCATGGACTAGATCTGGATGGAGTCTTAGAGACTTGAGGGACCCAAGGTCTTCCATAGAGGAAATTGGAAGTGGAAGGTGCTGGTAGATTTCTGTCATTGATGCTTCTGAGGAAGCAGAAGTGTGTAGTAGGAACCCAAACAAGACAACAGACCGAGCAGGACAACTGGTTCCCAAACTGAAAAGCCTTAGCCCTTTCAAAAAAATTATCAGAAAGTTAATATTCAAATTGCCACTGTATTTTTTTCTTATTTGTGCCCCTCTTTCATGCTCACTTCCTCATTTTTGCCGGTTCCCTTCATTTCTCTCTACAAACACTCTCCCCTCTGCTTTCATGTCATGTGACTCCCACTGCCTTTCTTTTCTTCCCCTCTTTCTTCCTTCAGCTCCTTCCTCTCCCCTCGTGATTCCATTTCTCATATGATGATCTGTAACACACACATGCACGTGTGCTCACAAATTTAAACCCAGGTTTTACACATGACAGAAAGTCTGCAGGACTGGTCTTTTGGAGTCTGACTTACCTGCCTGCCTTAGGGCAGAAGACAGGTGACTTAAAAATTCTGTCTAAAAGCAAAAAGTTTTCTAGCCACTGTTCTCAAACCTTTCTCCCGAGGTGGATCAGTACACCTGTGGTACAAGCTTTCACATGGAGGCACCTGCTTTGACATTCTGATGTCTACCAGAGCAGTTCCCAGAAGCTCTTCCTCCTGTTGTTCCTCCTTTTCCTGTTCCTCTGATGAGCCAGTCTGACTCCATGTTAAGAAGGAAAGCCATGATGTTATAAGGTCAGAACAAGTTCATTTCTGTTTGCTGCAAAATTTGAGCTGACTGGGCTTTAACCTGTTTCTGGAATTTGACATGCTCCCACCCTATGGAGCTTGATTCGTGCTTCGATAAGATGTTTGTACCCTGATAAGATGTTATGATAAATTTTAAAATGTTCAACCAAATTTCTACATAACCAAAATTCCTCTAGAAATCCTCCGACCATTGTTCCTGTATAGCCAAAATTCCTCTAGAAATCCTCCAAACCTTCAAAATCCCCTATTCTTACAGCTTTTTGAATATATAACCTTACCCTCTCCTGTGTTCAATGCTATTTTTTCAAACCTTGCTGTAGAGAGAGAGGCCTGTCTGACAGAAATAAAAGTTTTCTTAATTTGGCCAAAGAATTTGGGGGGGGGGATTAATACCTCCTCCTGCTGCTCCTCCTCCTTTTTTGGGAGGCAGACTCTCATTGTGTAGCCCTGGTTGACCTAGAACTATGCAGACCAGGGTGGCCTCTGACTCACAGAGATCTGCCTACCTATGACTACCATGCCAAGCTCTTCTGAACTCTTGAGAGGCAAATCTACCCATCATTTCTATTACATTTGTCCTGCACTTGGTTTGTGCATTTGGTTTTGCCTTACAACTAAATGAGAAGAATGGATTTGTCACCCTCATCAGAAACTCTCCCTACTCCTTCTTCATAAACTGACATAAAAAAAAAACGAAAAAATTTTAAATTCTTCAAAGACCAACCAAGAGGCAAACAAATACAAAACAAAATGTACCATTTTTTGAAAATCCATATACTCTTAGATATGGAAAATAAACTGTTTACAGTTAATTTTATTGGTATCAACTCAAGTGATTAAGTACAAAACTGTCTAACACTTCTGTCTTCTAGTGTCTGGATGCACTCCCTGCTTGAATCTCCCCTAATAAGGCTTTCCTCTTCCCTTACAGGTTCTATTTTTTCCACTTACAAAGAACCATCCTATTTGACGAAACTTCATATAACAAAGAAAAGATGAGGAGCTGGAGAGACAGTTCAGCTGTTCAGAGTACTTGCTGCTCTTGCAGAGGACCTGGGTTCAGCTCTGAGCACCCACATTTGGCTTAGAACCTCCATGACTCCAGTTCCAGGGGATTCAACACCCTTTTCTGGCCTCTGTGGGCACTGCATACACATGGTGCTTGTGCATGCATGCAGGGAAAATACTCGTACATGTGACACAAAAGCAAATTTTAAAATCTTTTAAAAAGATGTTCTGTAATGAAACATCGTCACTTGGGATTGTAAGTTCCAAAGAGACACAACCTAAGGATGTTTCAAGAGGGGCGCCTGCACTCAGAACAGGGAGGTAAGAATTGCATATTTAGACAGAGCAGCCCCTATTCAGAAACCAGAAACACTGCAATGGGGGACTTGGCATTCATAGCCGTTATTCAACGATGCACAATCCCAAGAAAACCCATCCAAGTTAGAAAGATTCTGAATGGAACCAGGAAGAAATGATGACTGCCCATAAAATAAAAGGCCATGGTGTCACTAATCCACTTGGGGTGGTAGCCACCAGTGGGGGGTTACAACACAGCTGATGCAGCTGTTGCAATTGCTTTCAACATTAAAGAGAGCAGAAATGAATAGATCAATCATGCCTCAGGCCAGTGTGCTAGCCACAAGAGTCTAAAAATAAATAAATGTCACTGTGGAGAGCTTTAGAAGAGAAAGGCTGTCTGCTCAAAAAAAGACACATTGGCCCTCTGTGCTTTTCCAAAGTCATGACTGAGTGACGAGGGCAATTCAAATGTCTCAGAAATGAACTGCTCATGTTTTGATATCTCAGCAATATTTGGGTTTAATTTTTTTCTAAAAACGGGAACCATCAGAGGTATCCTGTTTTGTAGTGTCCCAAAGTTTGCTCGCTTATCTACATAAAAGATGAATATCGATTCCTGGAGGTGTAGAGGGGAGGGCTCCTCAAGGGGCCAGCTTGGAAACATGTGGGCTTTGAAATTATTTGATAAGCAGCTGCAGTTCTTGGAAAGATTGAGGCCAAGTAGGAAATGGGAGTTGACCACCGGAGACAGACAGTAAAGGCTTTTAGAAACCACAGTGGGCAGAAACATCTTTGGGGTGAGTTAGAGGACAAGCATTTGCCCCTGGGGGTGGGTATTTGTAGTTGCCTTCCATTTATGGCCATAGATACCAAATCTTCATTCATGTTATTAACAGGAACTTTTCTTTCAAAAAAATACTATTTTTTTTTTGAGTTTAGAAAGTGAATGAATGTGACATGCTTATCAGTTGATAGAACAAGTGTCTGGAATTGGCTTGTGAATGCTGAAAGAAGTCATGGATTTGGGGGGGCTCTCTTGGTTTTAAGGCTACTCCACTCTTGTCCACGGACCCTTACTCTGTGCCGTACACTATAGGCTAGGCTGGCCCATGTTTTCAGGGATGGTTTCCTGTCTGTGTGACCCATCTCTCTATAGGAGTGTTGGGATTACAGATGTGCACCACCACACCTGACTTGTGTGTGTGTGTGTGTGTGTGCACACGCGCGTTTGTATACAGATTAACCAGGTGTGTTTGTATATATGGAGACCAGAAATTGACATTGGTGACTTCCTCAGGAAACCTGCACCATAATTTTCTTTTTGCGACAAAGTCTCTCATTGGGCCTGTAACTCATAGATTCCCCTAGAGTGACCGACCACCAAGCCCCAGGGATCTTTCTGAGTGGCCTTCTCAGCCCTAGGATTGCAGGTGTCCACCATTACACTTAGGTTTTCTCATAGGTGTGGGCATTGAATCCTAATCCTCACGCTTGTCCAGCGAGTTCTTTTATGACTGAGCCCATCTCCCTAGCCCATGATTCTTTAACTTCAGTGAATAAAGAAAGAAGACCTGGCCATACATGTTTATCTCTCATTATGATTCTGATTCATTATAGATTCTGAAAGCCTTCCTTTGCATATGAAGAAAATGGGTTTTAGAGATGAGATGATATTTACCTAGGCCACACGGGTGATCAGTATGTGACACTGGAGTCCCCAATGCTCGCTCTACCCTTCTCTTTCAGACTATCAACTTCATTCACCAGGCTCCACCTTCTCTCCCTTTGCTCCTCTCTTGGATACTGCCTGTCCTCAAATGCTCTACTCTCTTCTCTTAGACTCCTGTCTCAGTATAACCCTTCCCTTGCTTTCCGTAGGGCTTATTCAGTTTAGTAGAGGTCAAAACACGATTGCTTACAAAGGCTCATCGGGTTATATGGAAAAGAGGACCACTGAAATGGAAAACAAAGGAGGGTAGTGGAGTCTGTGGGGAGCCTACTGACAAACACATTTCCAGATGAAATACATCCAGGTGCCAGTTGTACCAGTTGCAGCTTTTAAGCTGCCATTTTGTGATCCTTGCGTCATAAGGGGCAAGAATGAAAATCTTTAAGATAATAGAAAAGAGAAGTTTCTTTTTTATTTTTTTTTTAATTTTTAGATATTTTGGTTGTGTGTGTGTATGTGTGTGTGCTGAGAGTTCATTTTGGCACACTTGTAACGTGACAAAATCGAATGTTTTCTCTGTGGTACTTGACGAGTGCTCACCTTGGTGAAGGCTTGTTCACTTTGCAGCTGCTCACACCTGATAATTCTGAACATGATTCTTCCTGCCGATGCTTACCTCCTATTCCTGGTCATAGTTTGCCCTTCTTTCCTATGACCTCATACCTTGAGGCAGCACTGCTATACAAGACAGTGTGGGCCTCCATAGTTTGTTTCAAAGAAGGTTAACTGAAGCAAGTGGCATAGTAGGAAATGGCCACTCAGAGAGGAAGCAGCCATGGAAGAGAAAGAAACAAAAGGGATACAAATAGGAAAGGAACAGCTCAAACTAGTTTCTTGTGGATGATACGAAGAGTCCAAAGTCTTCCCTAGAAAATTCTTAGATCTGACAAACACTTTCAAGAAAGTAGCAGCGCTGGGCTGTGGTGGTGGACACCTTTAATCCCAGCACTCTGGAGGCAGAAGCAGGTGGATCTCTGTGAGTTCATGACTAGTCTGGTCTACAGAGTGAGTTCCAGCACAGTCAGCGTTGTTACACAGAGAAACCCTGTCTCAAAAAGAAAAGAAGAAGGAGGAGGAAGAGGAGGAGGAGGAGGAGGAGAAGAAGAAGAAGAAGAGGAAGAGGAAGAGGAAAAAGAAGAAAAGTAGCAGCATACAGACTCAATAGCTTTTCTATGTACTAATAATGGACATGTTAAGAAATAATTAATGGAAACAATATTTTTCCATAATAGATTTAATTTTAAAACATTTAAGAATAAATCTAAGGAAGTGAAGTCCCTTATAATCAAAACATTAGAGACAGACATTGAAGAAAACATTGCAAGGTGGGGATACACACGTGTTTATGGGGCAGCAACATTAACAGTATAAAAATGGCTCTATGATCAAAAGTGTGCCACAGATTAAACACAATCTCCATTACAATTTCAATGATCTCCATCATACTATAAAATCCAGCCCTAAATATGGAAACCAAAGTTATCCTTAATAATAAGAACAATGCTGGAAATATCACAGTACAGAACCATAGTAACAAAATCAGCCTTAGTAACAAAAATAACACTGGAACAAAAACAGACACACAAACACAAGAATAGAGGACCAGGAACATACATAGCTACAGCTGACTTCAACCTTCTTCATTCTCTCCCTCCCTCCTTCCTTATCTCCTGCTCTTCTTTCCTTCCTTCTTTCCTTCCTTCCTTCCTCCCTCCCTCCTTCCTTCTCTCCCTCCCTCTTTCCCTACCTCCCTCTATTTTTTTCTTCCTTCATTTCTTTCTTCAAGCAAACAAAAAGTCACAAATATACCATGGAGAAAAGACAACCTCTTCAACAAATGGTGCTTAAAAATCTAGATGTGCATGCCTATAAGAAAATGAAACTAGATTCCTATCTTTCATCCTGCTCAAGAATCAACTCAAACAGAAGGTCTTATTGAAAGGCCTTGGGAATTACTACAAGAAAACAGAGGGAACACATCAAGGTACAAGCATAGGCAAAGTCTTTGTGAAGATTATTCAATGTTCAAGATAAAGTAGCAGGCTGGGCAGTGGTGGCTCACACCTTTAATCCCAGCCCTCCAGAGGCAGAAGCAGGAGGACCTCTGTGAGTTCGAGGCCAGCCTGGTCTACAAGAGCTAGTTCCAGGACAGGCTCCAAAGCTACAGAGAAACCCTGTCTGGAAAAACAAAACAAAACAAAAAATTACGGTATTGCAAAGGAAAAAAATTAAAAACCTTAAGTGACAGCCTGCAGAATGGGAGAACATCTTTGCCCACTATCATCTGAAAAAGGGTTAATATCCAGAAAGGATAATTAGTTCAGCCACTGTGAAAAGCTCACAGATGATCTCCCTGTTCCACTTTTAAGCACGTATCTAAGGAAATCAAAGCCAGCCTATAGTAAATACTGTACACCATCCCCAGGAGTCAAGCTGTCTAGCTCACCTAGGCGCCCATCAAAGGATGAATGGATAAAGAAAATGGGGTCTATATGTATGCAGAGAAGTTTAGCTCAGTCATGGAGAATGAAATTAGGTCAGTTGCACAAATATGGACAGAACTGGAAATTATCATACCAAACAAAATAGGCCAGAGTCCGAAGGACAAAGTCATGTTTTCTATGAGATCTACATTGTTTTCTAAATCCCGACTTCCTCATTTGGGCTAATATCCTGAGAAATAGCCAGTGCAATTAGTGTGGTGATCCTGTGCTCCTCTTATAGTCTGTCCCCACCCACTATCTGTGGTTCCCTCGGTCTCTCTCTATAAATGGTCTCTCGTGTTCTCCTCACAGCTGTGCAAATGGGCTTGCTGGTCAAACACAGACCCCTGAAGTGTACAGATCACGGAGTCAAGAAGAACCAGAAATGCAGCGGGCTACAGTAAATATTTTTATGTAACTGTGTGAACGGAGGACCATAGCAAGCTCGGGCTCCTAGTACTAAAAGGGACCCTACTTGCAGGTCGCTGAATGCACCAGAGAGATACCTGGAGTTCAGCCTAGCCCGAACGCTGCATTTTCATCATGCCTACGTGGGCTCATTCATCTTTCACACACACACACACACACACACACACACACACACACACACACACACGCACGCACGCACGCACGCACGCACGCACGCACATTTGGTGTAAACCAATACTCTTTCATTTACTCAGTTCTCCCTTCACTTGCCTCCAAGTTATTTCCTTTGTATCTAGTGTGAAAGAGGCGGCTGTTCGCATAATACAAAACAGACCTTCATCTTTGCCCTCTGCCTTTCTCATTCTCCTTTTGAGGAGGGAGGAAGAGATTTTATCTTCTCCCCTTATATCAACTAAGAAGCAGTTCTCAGCCCTGGAGGCCTTCCTCAGTCCAGGACCCCACCAAGGGTACTGCCAATGTATTCACATAACCGGATTCTGGAAAACTGGTAACAGTTGGATGTTTCAATTGTAATGGTTGAGTCCATTATCTCTTTCCGCTCCAGCTTCCCACGTGGTCACATTCCTCCTGCCTGCCTGGTTCCCTGCTAGGGCCACAGCCCTCTTACAGTTGAGGTGGCGGTATATCTGGTAAGAGGTAAGAGCACATCTGTGGGTCTCATCAACTTTATGCAAAGCTAAGTCATTATTAGTTGTTCCTCTGTAGGTGTCTCTCAAGCTCCTCTGTCACTTTGCTGACTTGGAAGTGTTGTGACAAGCAGGTAAAGCCAGAGGTGTCTCAGAAAAAGAAAGCCTTCAAGCGACTGGTATGGATTGAATGTGAAATGGCCCTCACAGGCTCCTGTGTGTGAACAGTTGGTCCCCAGCTGGCAGCATTGATTTGGGAGCTTATGAAATCATTTGGTCTTGGTGGGAAGGGCTAGCTGGCATATTTAGGGCCATAAAGTGGGAACTTGAGAGTCATAGGCCAGTTCCACTTCCGGCCAAGCATTCTGTGTCCTGACCAATGCCATAGGATAAACAGTCGCTACATATTGTCCCTACCACATGCTCCTGTCACCACGTGTGCAAGACGCTTTGGCCTCCATGCATTCCAGACTGTGGAGGGCTATATCCCATGGACCATGAACTGGATGAACCGTTCTTCCTTTATTTTTCTGTCAGGTAAGATACTGAGCAAAACTGAAAGGGATTAGGTAGAACTGCAGAAACATTCTGGAAGCAAGACTAAATTAAGTTACTAATTTTCCATAAAAAGTGATAAGCAAAAATCATTGTGTTATAAAGAGGCCCTCAAATGGCATACAAGAAAAAGAATATGGTGAGAAATCTGAAAATCAACCAATAAAAATAATGCCAATTGCCTGGGTTTTGTGATATTAATTGCTATTTCAGATTATATTTGTTATCTCCTCTTAAGATGAACCATGTTCTGTCTGTGGAAGCAAATATTGTTAATATAAATTATAAAAAGCAGATAACTAAACAACCCAGACACTTGGAAAACTGTTCATATAAAATAGGCCACAGGGGCTGGAGAGATGGCTCAGTGGTTAAGAACATTGCCTGCTCTTCCAAAGGTCCTAAGTTCAATTCCCAGCAACCACATGGTGGCTCACAACCACCTGTAATGGGGTCTGGTGTCCTCTTCTGGCCTGCAGGCATACACACAGACAGAATATTGTATACATAATAAATAAATATTAACAATATTAAAAAAGAAAATAAGTCACAATGCACATCAAATGGTCATTTATTAAGAATAATTCACTACCTTTAGGGATTCAGCACAAGGTTGAGATGCTCCTTATCCAAGGAGAATGCCCCCTGTGCACATTTCCAACAACGTTTAGTTTCTGTACTTACCATAAATACCTATCTTTTAAACTTTTCTTCTCTGAGCAAATTTTTTGGATTAAATTCTACTCAGATTTTTAACTTAAATTGCGTATGGTTGCCTAGACACAGTAAGGTCAACTTGTGTAGCCAATGTGATGAGGGGCTATACCAACTTGGCATTTGCTCATCGGTTAAAGACGCGTTGCGCCAGACATGTGCTGTGCGGTAGGATGAGGGAAGAGTGATGGAGACAGAGATGTAAAGAGATAAAGAACAAGCTGTAGCCATTGCTGGGTTGGAGTGTAACTAGGTGGTAGAATGCTTGCCGGGCATCCACAGGCCTAGGTTCCACATCCAGCTCTGGAGAAAGAATACACTGCTGTTGCTTTCCAGAAGCACACAGTCTACTGTGGTTCATAAAAGGGGAAAAAGCGCTCGGATACTGCACCATGGGAAGAGAAAGGTCAAAGGTAACCAAGGGGCGGGAAGACCAATTGCATGTAGTAAGAGCTGACTTAAGCTCTGAAGGAAAACAAAACAAAACAAAACAAAACTTCACATTGCGAAAAGGAAGAGTCTTTGGGGCAAAATGGACTGTTGAGCCATGGTTGGTTGAGCATCTTGTGTTAGTGTAAAAAGAAGTTGAGTAGAAAGTATACGGCAGAGAATGGGAAGCAAGAACAATGTCAGGTGGGCTCCAGTCACGAAAGACTTTGTGGGAAGGGTGTAAGTAGAGCATGACACATCACACTTCGTTTGGACACAGGGAAACTTAATTTCCACGTATACTTTTAACTTAATGAACTTGTGGCAAAACTTGAGATTTTTGGACTCGGTGTCATAGACTTAAGAGTCGCTGAGACTCAGATCTGCTTAGGTGGGTTCACAGTTATGTCGGTAATGATCTCAAGCATAATTGACACTCACAAGTGGTAACGTCAACAACAGGCAGCCGGGTCAGAATCCCAGAATCCGTAAACAGTAACATTTACTACGTGTATCCTTGAAATGCGCATGCGCACTGAGCACGTCCCCGGCTAACTAACCTGCCTGGATACTTACAGGGCTAAAAATCGGCATTACATAGTTCCTATACTACTACCTAAAGAGTCCTTAGGTCTCTTCATTTATAGCATGAATTCAAAATGAAGAAATAAACTATAGTCCATAAATTCTACCCACAGACTCATGCAACGATATTTTCTACTAAATATATACTCAACAAAACTTTCCCCGAAAATTTACATTAAAGTCAGTTATCATAATATTAGACTTAATTTTAACACTAGTTTCCCTTAAGCAAGAAATTAGTCATTTTAGAATTTAAAAATAAGTTTCTATTATGATCTATCACATAGGTTAAAAATACAATGATGACATTAGTCAGTACTGAAATAATTTTCTATGCTAAGTTCTGGTTTCTCACCGCATTGAAATTAAATCCTAGTTTTTTAGTCTGAAGCACGTGTACCTTTGCAGGTGGTTGGGAAAGAATTTCTCTATAGCTACGCCAGTCCTCAAATGATGGTAAAACAAGGATGTGCCATACCCAGCAATAGCATACTCAGAACGCAGATAACGCAATGATTTACATATTTTTCTTTTAGTCAAGTTCTTGCCTTCGGAAAGTCTAACCTGCTCCCTTCTCTGCCTTGTCTATGATTCATGCTGATTTCTGTGGCAGGTTCTAGTTCTTATAATGTAGAATAAACTCAAGCCAGAAGGCCGGCTGCCAGCTCTTCCCAAGAAAAGTTTGAAAGTGGAGGAAAGCAGCACCGGTCTTCGTGCTCCTTGGAAACAGGAAATTTCCATGGATACCATTTTATTGTTTTCCTCTTCGGCTGAGACCTTCCCGGAAGCGACGCCGTCCGTGACGTCATCAATGACGTCATCTCCCCGGAGAGACGCTGCAATGACAGCGCAGCTGTTTGCAGAAATGGGCAGGCCCCACACTCGGATCGCGACGACGTCAGGCTGTCACCTGCTGTGATGATCAGTGGCAGTTTTCAACCACACGAAACTCCTACCTTCCGTATTTGTCTCTGCATAGTTAACCGCACTTGGGTTCTGATGCCGAGTGTGCAAAACGCTGGGCTCCCACACCGAGTAGCTATCCAACTTCAGGTCTCCAGATCCAGTTTTGATGCCAATACTGGGTAGGCAAGGAATTAGATACATGGTAACTGGGGGGAAACAGTAGCTGTGTCCCCTGACAGCCACAAAGACCGTTTGTGGTTAAACATACTTGAAGCTGCGTTTAGGATGTTTTCTCTACATTGAAAGCTAAGGCACCAGGGTATTCTCCCACCGTGTGCGCCAATGAAGGTTCTGTATCCTCAGAAGACCTGGTGGCACTGTACCATGCGCACTGTTGTTCAGTAGCCTTCTATTTTTATGGAGATTGTGGAAAGAAATACCTAAAAGGGAGGCATGGTTCACCATGGTTTGGGATAGGAGATACTCTATCTCATGAATCTGCTACCTACCTCACAAATAATTCACATATTTTTTCTTTACAATTTAAGACTTGGGGCTGGGGAGGTGGCTTCCCAGTTTAGAGCTTTTGGTGCTCTTCCTGAGGATTAAGTTTGGCTCCCAGAAATAGGAGGGTTCACAACTGCCTATAACTCTAGCTTCAGAGGGTCCAATGCTTTCCTTTAGGCCTTCTTGGGCACACATACACCCTAAAAATAAATCTTGAAGAAAAATAAAATAAATTCCCTAACACAGACCCTCTAGGGCTGCTCTTTGCCTTGAGGCCACCGATTCCAAACTCTCTTTGGAGTATCTGCTCGGCTTAGGTTTGTTATAAGCTTCTATTCAAACTGTCTGTGTCTCTTGACTGAATTCTTTCCTTCAAGAAGACAAAAAGTGAGAGAACCCCAATAATGAGGCTACCTTCCTCGTCATGGCCCAGACCTCACAGATTAAAGGGTTGGTTTAACTAAATTGCCCCCACTTCAGATGTCAAACCCAAAAGGTACCAGCTGTGCTTTTGATACCCCAGGGATAACCTGAAAGCTCTGTGGCTTTCCCTTCAGTGTTTATAATTCATGAGAGTGGCTCACAGGAGTCACATAACCAAGGTTACTTATGTTGAGTTTATTATTAAAAGTATAAAACTTAGGAACAGTCAGAAGCAAGGTTTGGGGCTAGAGCTTGGAACTTGCATGGGCCTCTCCGAGTGTAAATGTCAGGGCAAAAGCAAAGACATTCAAAGAGAGAGAGACACCATACCTCTCTCCTTTTGGCTATTGGACTACTGAAATGATGGACTTCAAGAAATTGGAATTTCCTAAGTGGACCCATGCTAGAAGGAAAAGGTTGGTGTGTTGGTACCAGTCACAGGGGGATCTTGTCTCATAGGAACAGATGTCACTAGGCCAGTGAGATGGCTCAGCAGGTGGACAAAGGTCCTGGCCAAAAAAGCCTATAACCTGAGTTCAATCCCTAGAACATATGGAAAGATAGGAGGAGAGAGACACCGCCTTAAAGTTGTCTTCTGACCTCCACACACGTGCTCTGGTAGTATGTGCCCACACAGACACATCATACATATACACAATGATGATATTAAAAAATAAGAAAGCGTGTTTTTAAAAGGAATAGATTACACACAGTTCTGACTGCTTCTCAAAAAACCTTGCAGGACAGACTGGAGCCACGGCAACTATGGGACCACACTGACCAAGACTCTCTAGTTCTGGATATTTTTTGCCTTCTCTTTAAATCTAAACCTTGTGTCAGGACCTGGAAAGAGGACTTGGGGGTGGGGGGGACGAGACCCCTTTTTTGTTCCTCTTCTCCTTCTCTGCTTCTCAATATCACTGGTCTCTTTAACTGAGGTCCGGAGGGGGTGTGGCTGAGTCTAGCTTGTTAGGTCTGCAAAAGCCCAGGCTGTGACCCTGACAGCTCCAGTCACACAGAGATGCTGTTTTCCTCAGAACCTCTCCGTGTGTTCAGCATACTGCAAGCGCTCTACATGTGTGGAGGTCATAGAGGTCAGATGGCAATGTTAGAGAACTGGTTCTCTTTCATCCATGTGGGTTCCAGGAATTGAACTCAGGATGCTATCCTTGGATGCTGGCTTCTTTACACACACAGCTATCTAACTGGAACTTAAATTATTTTTGTGAAGGCAAGATAAAATATATAACTCAGTGTCTGTAAAAGATAAGGAAGCCATGAGCTCATTTTAAAATTACTTCCTGAATTAGTTTCATTTCCTCTTGCTATAAGAAAATACCATAATAAAAGTAACGTAGGGGAAAGGGGTTTATTTTAGCTTATGATTCCAGGTTACGATTCCAGGATAGCAGGATAGCAGGGAAGGTAGGCAGGACTTGAGCCAGCTGCTCATGCCACAGCCAAGAGTAGAGTAAATGAAGGCATGCGCACTAATGCTCAGTGTCCTCTCTCCTCTCTAATACAACCCAGAATGCTGTGCCGAGGAGATGTTGCTACTCACAGTGGATGGGGTCTTCCCGCTTCAATGAAAATAACTGAGGTAGGGCCCCACAGGCATGCCCACAGGTCATCCTAGCCTATTCAGTCCCTCATTGAGACTCTCTATAGGTGATCCTAGATTGTATTAAGTTTTCAATTCTCACTAACCATCACACTCTCAGTACTGAAAAATTACAAATGAGAAGAATGCAATGGCAATTCATCTCCACAAAGGATTTTTGTACACACAGTTCAACTCTAGAAAATCTAATGACATTTATTGTCTATTATAGTGTCTTAGTTTCTATTCTATCACTGTAAAGAGACAACATGACCAAGGGCAGCTTTTTTTTTCTTTATTGATATTTATTGGGCTCTACATTTTTTTCTGCTCCCCTCCCTGCCTCTCCTCTCCCCCCTTCAACCCTCCCCCAGTGTCCCTATGCTCCCAATTTACTCAGGAGATCTTGTCTTTTTATACTTTCCCATGTATATTAGGTCTATGTAAGTCTCTCTTAGTGTCCTAATTGTTGTCTAAGTTCTCTGCGATTATGGTTTGTACACTGGCTTTCTTTGTTTTATGTTTAAAAGCCACCTATGAGTGAGTACATGTGACAACTGTCTTTCTGTCTAGGTTACCTCACTCAAAATAATGCTTTCTAGTTCCATCCATTTTCCTGCAAAATTCAAGCTGTCATTATTTTTTTCTGCTGTGTATTTTTTTCTTCATTGTGTAAATGTACCACAATTTCTTTATCCATTCTTCGGTCAAGGGTCATTTAGGTTGTTTCCAGGTCCTGGCTATGACAAACAAAGCTGCTATGAACATAGTTGAGCACATGTCCTTGTGGCACAATTGAGCATCCAAGGGCAGCTTATTAAAGACAAAACACTTAATTGGGAGCCTGACTGCAGTTTCAGATGGTTAGTCCATGGTCATCATGACCGGAAGCAAGGCTGCAGGCAGCAGGCATGTCGCTGGAGCAGTAGCTGAGAGTTTACATCCTGACCAGCTGACAGAAAGCTAGCAAGACAAACTGGTGTGGGCTTTGGAAACCTCAGAATCTGCTATCAACAACATGCCTCCTCAACCAGGTCACATCTCCTCAATCTTTCTACGCAGTCCAGGAACTGGGAAACAGATTCAATTTATGAGGGGGCCATTGTCATTCAAACTACCACAATATAATCTTGAAAAGCCATGTAACATTCACAACATCTTACAGAACAAAACAGAGAAACACAAAAAAAGAAAGAGATGAATGCTTCCTACTCAAATCTGTTTCAGACCAAATAGCAACATCATCTTCCCTGGGAAAGACTAAAAGGCATTTACATCAAACTCCAAACCCTTCTGTTGCTATTTGATATTGTGCTAGACAGATGATAGGAAGTCTAGAAATAGCCCCAGCCACTTACGGAAATTCATTATAAACCAGGAGAGATCTCAAATCGATGTTATCTTGGTCAATCACTTTCTTAATGGAACAATGAATCGTCTATCTGAAAAAAGGTTGGATGCATGGTTAATATCGTCAACGTGTTTGGCTCTAGACTCACTGGAGAGACAAGCCCCTCTTACTGGATTATCTGGATTCAGTTCACTTATGCCGGAAGATCCACCCTAAATGTGGGCCACTCCTTTCTGTGGGCTGAGGTCTTAGGCGGAATAAGAACAAGAAAGGAAGCCAAGCGCAAGTACTCCTAAGCACGGATACAATACTTAGTACAGTACGAAGGCAGTGTGACCAGCTGCCTCAAGCTACTGCTGCCCTTATTTTCCTGCCTTGAGGACTGTACTCTCAAACAGTGAAACAGAATAAACCCTTTCTCCTTTAAGATGTTCTATCAAAGTATTTTTAATAGAGCGACAAGAAAAGTAAACATGCAACAAACACCTTCAAATATGAAGACACATGGTAACTAGACCAAATATTCAAGTTCTGTGAAATCATATAATTAGAATAAAGTTGAAAAATGTTCAGATGACTTTTATATACACCTATGTATAATTCTGGTGGGAGAACCATATGACTAAAACTTACAGAATATTTTACTGACAATTTAGGATAAAGCTCATGAAAACTGGAATGCTGTATTACGCACTTTGGTACCACCATGAATAAACACTTGACCGGTTAAGGGGGGAATCAAGAAAACCGTTTGCTTTGGCTCACATTTTTGGAAGGTTCAGTCCACATTTACTTGGCCATGTGCATTCAACAGGACACCACGGCTGCAAAAGCGTGTGGCAGGGGCCAACTCTTCCCATGTAGGTCTGGGAGTGCAGAGACCGAATCGGGAAATTGCCAGAGATAATAGACATCCCCCTCCAGAACCCACTCTGAGGGATCTATTTCCTCCGGGTAGGCACACCTTCCCAGGTTTCAGAAACCTTCCAAAAAAGCACAGCCAGCTGGGAACCAAATATGCAAAGCAAGAGCCTTTGGGAGACATTTCAGATTCATCCATAACACATGTGAAGGTGATTCGCTGAGAGTTAAAACCAACTAGAGTATACTCCATGAAATAACTGAATAGATTCCAAGAGGTTACAGGGCCCATCCTACCAGGCCAACCCAAAGAATCCCTGCTTCTGAGAGCAATGCCCTTGTATAGTCTGCTCCCCAAATCAGGTCAGAATCAGGGCTAGCCTGGTACTATAGAGAGGATTAAGACAAAAGCGAGGCAGTGTGTGACTTCTAAAACTAGGTCCTCTCTCTTGCTCTGGGGGAAGCCAGCTATTAGGCTGTGGGACCATTCAGCAATCTTGTGGAGAGGTCTGTAGAAGAGAAACAGAGGCTCTTGATGTAGGGGAATGTGGGTACAGTAGTGATGTTGGGATATCCTGATATACTTAGTATATCCTAATATCCAGGATAGACTTGGAGACACAATAGGACAGCTCTGGAGGGGGTAGAGCTGCAATAGGACAGCTCTAGAGGCTGGAGCTGCAACGGGACAGATGGGAGGGGCATAGCCACAATAGGACAGCTGGGGGGGACAGAGCCACAATAGGACAGTTCTTGGGGGGGGGCAGAGCCACAATAGGACAGTTCTTGGGGGGGGGTGTGGTCTATGCCAGACCCAAGGACCCCTGGCAGGGCTTGCTGTGGAAGGCAGCTATTCAGAATAACAATGGCAGAGTTTCGGTTTCAGCTTCTGATTGAAGTTGTAAACTGCCCCAGGAAAGCTGCTACCTCTCCTAGCTAAGGTGTGAATGCAAGAGGGCGAATGCTGAGAACAAAGCAGAAAGAGAAGTTAGGATCAAAGGAAACCCGAAGAAAGGGAGAGGGAAGAAAAAGGCCTAGGAGCAGTCGGGCAAGGGCAGTTTTTACAGAGCAGTTTTTACAGAGCAGTTTTACAGAGCAGTTTTTACAGAGAGTTTTACAGTGAGAGTTCTACAGGGAGACAGGACAAGAATTGAGAGAAGAAGAAAATATAGCAGTACAGAGAGAAAAATAGCAAGGAATCAGGGAGAAGAAATGGTCACTAGGAAGCCTTAGAAAGCAAAGGGAATTTAGGCAAATAGAATAAATATAAAGCCTTTTTAAACTGTGATGGTGTGAAGCCTTGGATTCTTTTCACGCGTCTCTGAGCACATCTGGGGAAAAGCTTAAACTTCTATGTTAGGGCGACGGGCCCTTACATAATGGCGCCCAACGTGGGGCAGACGACTAAACCCCGAGAAAGCCAGAGACTGCGACCACGAGGAGGAACCCCGAGAAAGCCAGAGACTACGACCACGAGGAGGAACCCCGAGAAAGCCGCAGACCGCGACCACGAGGAGACCAAGAAGCAACGAGGAACCCCGAAAGACCAACGCAGACGGAGACAGCGAGGAGACCACGAGGAGACGGCTGCTGAATCCAGAGAGACGCAGCACAGAAAAATCCGTGAGAAAAAACCGACGGACGCGTGAGTTTTGTGCGTTTAGATAACCAAACAAAACAATAGGACAGCTCTGGGAGGCGGGGTAGAGCCGCAATAGGACAACTCTAGAGGCTGGAGCTACAATGGAACAGCTCAGCCCTGGAGGGAAGGTGTCTTGACTATGGGGAAGCCAGGCTACCTGAAGCTGGGGTAAGGTGGGGGATGGTCTGCTTCTTCTCCGGCCCAAGATGTTTCTTCTGCTAACACTCTGCTAAAGGAAGCCCCTGCAGAAATGTAGGAACTGGAGAAGTCCAGTTCATGTGAAAAGTTGCTGCTCTCCCCACCCCCACACCTTGCTTGGCCCCCTTAAGGAGCGTCCTAGCAAGGTTCTTCTGTTCTGCTCTGCCTTGCTGAGGTCTCCTAGAGAGTGTCTCCGCAAGGTTTTTCAGCTCAGTCCCCTAAGGGACATCCCAGCCAGGTTCTTCTGCTCTGTGCTGGTGAATGAAGGTTGTCACCCAAGACTCTTATGAGAAAGAGATTTATTTGGGAAAGAGAAATCCAGGAGAGTGGTTGCCTCTGCAGGGAAGGGAGTGGAAAGGCTTATATAGGGTTTTTTTAGGGGTGGAGTTTTCCCAGGGGTTCAGAGTCAGGGTGCTCAGTGATTGGTTGGTTTCCTGTGCCTTTTACGCTACACTTGGTCCCCCTGCCATCTTGTTAGTGAGTTGGTGTGATGTCAAAAAAGCCTTCAGATGGCCGCTGCCCCTGCCACACCCGATTGCAAACGCGGGCACATCTAGCCAGGATTCCCTGCTAAGCTGAGACCCAGGGTTAGGGGATGGTGACTGGTTACTAATGTTCCCATTCAGGGAATTTAGAGATGATTTCTCACATGGCAACAGATAAATAATACAGAGATATCTTTGAAAAGGGCACCAGACTTAGATAGCTCCAATGATAGTCATCTGAGCTCCAAGAAATTGATGGTTTTGTGCTATTTAAATATCCAAGGGCTGAGAAAAGAACACTGTTTACAGACTGAACCTAACCTTCATATCGTAGGCAGACTAATGCAGGCCCAGACGATAAGCACCCAGAAAGACAGAAAGGCATTGAGACTCGCTATCCAGACCTTAGGCTGGCTCAGGTATGGCTCAGGTATTCATGCAGGAATTCTAGTTAAAATATTTATGAACTGATCAAACAATGCACTAAAACAACGAAACATGACTATGTCGATTTTATTTGTTTGTTTGTTTGGTTGGTTGGTTTCTCAAAACAGGGTTTCTTTGTAGCTTTAGGGCCTGTCCTGGAACTAGCTAGCTCTTGTAGACCAGGTTGGCCTCAAACTCACAGAGATCCTCCTGCCTCTGCCTCCCAAGTGCTGGGATTAAAAGTGCGCACCAACCACCACCTGGTGACTACATAGATCTTGATTGAATTTATCAATAGCAAAATTCACCATTAAAATCTGTTATATTAGCACATTCAGAAGGCAAACTTGGTAATTATCTCAGAGGATGCTTCGAAATCACTTGATACTGGGATGGCTCAGCCAATAGCCAATTCTGTTCTTTAAACACAAAAGAGGGGCAGGAGAGCAGTTGCCACAACCTGTTCAGATGTGTTCCAAAGTCCAAAACATTCATTGACCCGAAATGAAAACCAATGACTGTCTGGTTGCCTGGACAGACATTAATGTCAGTCTGAGGAAATGGACCGACAAGTTTACCAACAGACAGACAGAAACCACTAGCCTGACTTGCCGGCACTCGCGAGGTGGAGTTAGGAGATGCGGGAGTTTGGCTTCATCACTGCTTCTACCGTGAATTCCAGGCAAGGCCTGAATTCCTTGCCTACATCCGACTCCTCTCTCAAAATCAAACATAGAAACCACCAACCATCACCACCTGTGTGGTTTGGATGTGAAATGTCCCCTATTGGTCTTGTGGCTGCACACTTGGTGGGTCCCCAGCTGGTAGTGATTCAGGAAGGCTGTTGAACCTTTAGAAGGGGAGCCTCTCTGGGGGAAGTGGGTCACTGGGAGAGACCTTGAGGCTTTGCACCTGCTCTTACTTCCTGTTCTATAGTAAGGAGGCCACTTGTTCAACCCAGCCGTCCAGAACCAAAATAACCATAGAGAAACTATATTATTTAAACAACTCCTTGGCTTATTAGCTCTAACTTCTTATCAGCTAGCTCTTACATTTTAATTTAACTCATTTCCATTAATCTGTATATCACCACATGGCAGTGGCTTACCAGGTAAAGTTCCCAATGTCTGTCTCTAGCTACGGCTCCATGCCTTCTCTCTGACTCCCAGCATTCAGTTTAGTTTTCCCCATCTAGTTCTGTTCCCCTATAGCTCTGCTATAGGCCTAAAGCAGTTCCTTTATTTTTTTTAAAGATTTATTTATTTATTAAGATACAACATTCCTTCCATATATACTTGCATGCCAGAAGAGGGCACCAGATCTCATTACAGATGGCTGTGAGCCACCATGTTGTTGCTGGGAACTGAATTCAGGACCTCTGGAAGAGCAGTCAGTGCTCTTAACCTCTGAGCCATCTCTCCAGCCCAAGCAGTTCCTTTATTAACCAAT